>JASANF010014114.1:0-111205 GCA_030248245.1 Trissonchulus sp. WLG1_4
GTTCGAAATTCTGGCTTTATCACACCAATCCTGACTTAGCCAATTGCGCACAACCCTGACGGACAAACTAACCTTTAGAACAGCCACCAAAGAGTTTCTAGCCAGCCGATCTTTCACCAACAGAAAAAGTTTAGACAGGTTACTTAAAAAAACAAAAACGACACAAAAAAATTGAGCATATTATGAAAGTCGAGCAAGTTATTGTAGATCATGTATTCAGTGGCGTTAGAATGTGAATAAAACATTGTCCCAAACGGCACTGTGCTAAATTAGAGTGTCAATGACATATTATACAGGTACTCTACAATATATAAAAAATCTAAATACAATCTGAAACAGTATTTCGGTTAGGCAAAACTTGGAACTTTAAGACAATCAAAATTGCATTAAAAGATGTACTGAGCTATTATATTAGGTAAAAAGATTCTAGGATTTACTTACGGCAAAAAGATAGTTGGCATATCATGTCCCGAAATCAATCGACACAGCGTATCAACCAATTTATTTTGAAGCTCCTAAAAGGTCAACTAACATGTCAGTCACAATTGACAGTCAAAATGGTAAAATACAATTATGGACCTAACCTTGTGGGCCCTATAACTGTGAGACTGCCTACTAAATTCAGGCAAAATAAAAAAAAGTAAGCAACCCACTTGTAGTCTTAGACTGGGAAACTTTCTCAAAACGTCAATAATATTGAACCAAATTTCAACTAGGAATTATTAAAATTTCACATTCAGCTGACATTTATGACGACGTGATCAGGAATTGTCCTACAAAGTTTCTTATCTACTCTATACTTACTGCAATTTACAAACAATTAATTTTTTACTTTTGAAGTATCTCCAATTAATCACAGTAGCGCTTTTTTACCACTAATGTCAACCCTAACCGGAAACGAACACAATTTCGGCGAACAAAGCAGATACTGATATTTATTCTCACACTTAAAATAGACTACTAAACAAAAAACGACAAAAATAACTGAAATGAAAAAAATAAATGACACTTATTTACGATAATTATGAAAAAAACACCTGGTTATTGCTTTTCGATTCCACAACAGGAAGAAGCAAAAATGCCAGCTGTTCTGCTAGTTTCGAATCCAGGAGCAATCGGCAAGGCTGCAACACAACAACATTGCTATAAACTTGATAAAACATAAATAGATTGACCAACGGACTAATGATGTTTTACCCCAGTTCATAAGGTCCGTAAGAACAAGAGTACATAATGGTGTCTCTCTTTCTCTTCTATAAGAGTGATATATACGCCATTACATACTCTTGGTAATATTCACCAATTAGTCCATAACACCAAAAATATTAATCGTTTATGGATTGGCAGTTTTTTGGGAATCAAAGACAAAACAACACAGACTAGAATTTATTAAGAATGAGTAAAACCGGTTTGGAAAGTCAAACTTACGCTTGTAAAATACTCAGGTGCTCGTTGGAAATTTTCATGCCGCCTCGTTTCGGTCGAGAAACAAAACAGTTGCTGATATATCCCAAAATATCCGGCGCAAAGGGCATCAAAATTTGCGTTCCAATGGTGTCCACATTTTCGTTCGAATGCTGTTTTTTCGCGACATTCAGCATCCAAACTGGCAAATCTGTCAAATTTTCGCTTGGTTCCAAGTTTATCAGGTTATGACAAATTGTCATAATGGTTTCAGCAACTGTAGTGGCGCATTTATCTTTTGACAGGGCGTTTGTCAGGATACTTAAAATACTGGTCTGCTTATTATCAGACGAAGTGGCGGCCAGAAGTAGGAAAAAATTAGCATTAAGACTGAGAGATTTGACAGACTTTAAAAAACTGGATCCAGAATAAATTCCTTCAGTCAAAAAAACGTCCAATTCCGGCACCAAAATACAGTCAATAAAAGACTGTAAATCAGCCGTCTGTATTGATTTCGGGTCACAGCATTCCAAGAACTAAAAAACAAAACAAAAAATTGTCACGGTTTATCTAATAAACCTTAAAGGCTAAAAAATACGCTTCAAGGCCTGAATTTTCGGCTAAAACATAATAGCTGCTCAAAAACAGTCATTAGTGATGAATAGATTGTTTGTAAAGTCAAAAACCTAACTCACAATATTTTATGTAGTATTACGTGATAATTAATTAACATTATATTAGTCTTAAATTAGCATAATATGCGTTATCACAGGCTATGGGGTAATATTACCTTTAATAATATTACGTAAAACTTTTCCTACACAGAATTTGCTAGCTACGCTCAACGCTGTTTAATATTTTCAACACTCAGCTTTATAATATAGTTTCAAAGGAATCTAAACCCTAACCTGTTTGAACAGATCATAAACCGCTCGCTTCATTATTCTGATCAGTTTTAAATTGTACGCTGCAAGCAAAGCCTTGTGGTGCAACAGTGCTCTCAGAGTTGCAGCACAGACTAGGCAAACTTTCCAGATTCTAGCATGGAAATTAGGGATTCGATAGAGCAAATTTTTCATCACTATATCCATGGAGGTCAACAAGCTGAAACAATCAAAATGGTTTTCAACTAAAATATTTATCAGACAAAGGGTCGATTTATACGAAAGCCCGGTTCATACTTGTCCGTATTCTTGTCCCTAAGCGATTTCAAAAATGGCATGGCCAAATGGCAAATATGCCAATATTTTGCATGACAGTTGATCTCACTTCTGGACCGTATATTGATAATTAGCTCAAACGCATTCCGCATTGTCAATTTTTCACAGCAACTGAGCGAAATTTGTCATTGTCCCTGTCTCTGTGTCCTTAAGGACAAGTAAGTACGAACCGGGCTTTACAGTCGTCATGTCCGTTCGGTCACCCACGTCACCAATACTGTCACTATCGCCTACTCAGAGTAGCTAAAAGTCTCTAAAATGTTAGCGGACTGGTGGAATTCACAAAGCGCGTTTAACTTTTAGACTCGGTTTAAGTCAAACATGTAATCGTATGAATGACACATAGAATGTTTCCATACTAGTATACTATCTTCTATTTCATTCGACAAGAACGTTCAAGACAAGTTAAACGCCTATTGTGAATCCCAGAATGCATCACGTCTGTTATTATGAATTAGCTAAAAGAATTATTGTAGCAAAAATAAAACAATTTAGTAAATGTAATCATGGCATCATACCACATCTAAAATTCTGTGAAACAATTCTCCCCGGAATCAGAATACCTTGAATTAGTTAGAGTTAAAAAGTCAACATCCTAAATTGGTTCATAAACCATAAATTGGTTTTTAACATAAATTAGAGATTACAAAGCTAATTTTTTATTTCAAAAAAGGGGAAAAATCACCCTTGCAATCGACGCAATCGTATGGATTCGCAGATGTTATAACTGGAGATGAAATTCCTCAAATTCAGCTTTTCTGAAACATAAACTATGTTAAATAAACTAGCATCAAGCAAGCAAGACTGTGTAAACTAATTTACAAAAGTTCAGTGAAAAAATTAAATATTTTTTTAAAGACTATTAAAGACTTTTGCCAAAGCACTGTGTTTTGCGAAAAATTAGCGATTTAAAAAATTTAAGTCTAAAAATTTTGGTCTAAAAATGGTATAAATTTTACTGAAATGCCCATATTTAAGATCCCACTCAATAGAAATTTTACTTGCTCTTGTACTTTAGACTCTAATATATATTTTACTTGCCCTTGTACCAAAATCAAAAATCTCCTGTAGTCCTGTGTTTAACTGACGTTATAACAATATTTCACTTAAGGTGGTAGTTTCGTATATGCAGCTTTTTTTGATGAGCTGTTACTTGGTTGTTTTAGAAACTTTTTGTAAGCGGTTTCTTGCATTTCACAGACGAAAAATAGACCACAAGCACATGTATTTGATTGGTTGACAATTTTGACAGTTTGTCCAAAATACGCTGTGAAATATCTCAAATTTGGCATTTTTTCAACTTTTTGCGTTATGTTTCATTTTGGAAAGAATATAACCTGATTAAGCTTAATTCTAATTTAGTCTAAATTCACTTGTAGGTGTCCCAATACGTGCATAGTTTCATTTGGATACGTCTTCACACTGCTTTAGTACTTTCGTAAATCTAAGCTTCAAAATAGAACTTTTTTGAATTTTGTAACTTTGTGGCTTGAGAAAACAAAAACTACAATGCCTATCAATAATTGCAAAAAAAGGAATCTAGACATTTTAGTTTTCTTCATTTTGCTTGAATATTATCAAGAGTACATAATAGCTTCTCACTCTATATAGAAGAAGAGTGAGACACTCTCCCGCCTGCCTGTGTTATAGCACAGGAAGATGCGCTGGTCGTTTTCAGGCTACATGTTGACATTCTATGCAACATGTGACTGGCCAATCAGAAGCGAGCTTCTATTCTCTGATTGGCCGACGCCTGTGCACGTGCTCCAATCATAAAACGGGATAGGGATAAAGGCTAATAACTCATTATTTATTCATAGTCTGCTTGTAAAAACATTAAAAAAGGTTTGCAAATACCTTTGGGGATTTTTGGCAAACTTTCAGCGAAATCGATTGAGAAACTTTGAAGAAATTCAGAAAAGTTTATATCTCAAAAGTTTCTCACTCAATTTCGCCGAAAGTTTGCCAAAATATCCCTAGAGGTATTTGCAAACCTTTTTTAATGTTTTTGCAAGCAGACTATGAATAAATAATGAGTTAGTAAGCTTTTAACTCTATCTTAATGCTTATCAACGCATCAGCGATTATATACTAAAGTGTGTTACGCAGGGAATCTACGCGCTGATTGGCCAGTCACATGTTGCATAGAATGTCAACATGTAGCCTGAAAACGACCAGCGCATCTGCCTGTGCTAGAACACAGGCAGGCTGGAGAGTATCTCACTCTTCTTCTGTATAGAGTGAGACGCTATTATGTACTCTTGATATTATCAATATAGACTGCACACATAATCAGCAAATTGACACTTTCGAGTACATGACGTATCTTTCAGTATAATGAACACGTATGCGTTGCCATGGCAACCACGGCAATAAATTTCATTCCCATAGTCTAAAGTGACCTACTGTCTTCCAATATTACCGCTAATACATTCAAACTACACAACAGTAGCTACGTAAAACGAATATATAACATCACGTCTTGTCACGTATTTTTAGTAAAAAAATGAGGGTAATATACTTCAGAGCTCATAACCCTGATTATATAACAGTTGGGAACATGAGCTTTAGCACAACACTGCAATGTAAATAGGTCTATTTCGGTGCCAAATTTCAAAGAAATACATAGCTTTAGTTTTACATCACATCTTTTTAAAGTGAAAAAAAGAGATAAATTCAGAAAGTGTCTTCCTGAAAACATTGCACTTAAATATGCGTTTTAACGTTCCAAGTGATCTTAAGGGTTTTGCTCATAGGTTGCAAAAAGAGATCTTTTTGCTTTGAACTTGTACGTTCACTGAGAAACTAGTCCAATGCCATACTGTGTTCAATAAGTACTGCCAGACAGTAGACTACCAATATCTACCAATATCTTGAACCAATCACCGATTGTAAGCCAGACATTACACAATAAGGACATGATAATTAAACTAATTCAGCCAGATATCAGATTGGCCAGCTTGTGAAGCACACATAACGTGTCGACGCGCGGTTTTTTGCCACAAATAAGAAAAATAAAAAATGAAGGTTCGTTTTTCTTTTGATTTTAAAATAAGCGTCTTTATTGCTGTGAGTACTTCACTGTTTACGCACAGTTTAACAGTTCAAACAGGTATTACTCCGCAACCACTCAAGCAATTTGCACTAAATTTTGTGTACATAAACTACAACATATGTCCTTATAGTCTATGTAAACAAAGTAAACAAATAAGTTGATAATTGTGACGAAAAAAATCGAATGTGAACAGGTTTTTAAAACGTCTTTTTTCCGACTTTGCGACCTCACTGCAAACAGTATACTGCATCTATTTTGATGAAACTTGGCGAAAATACTTGCCTCAACATATATTTCCAAAATATATAAAGAACAATGTCTTATCTTTTTCTAAAAATGTTTTACAGTTACGCAAAATCGACTGCTTTCGCGACACTACCCCCTTAAGTAAAATATCTAGATACCATTTTTTTAATTTAGTGAAAAACTACTGTTTTTGAGAAACAGTTGTTTAAAAATCACAATATTTGTAAAAATAGCCAAAAAATGTCAAAAACACTACTTTTTTGTAACAACTATAGTGTGTGTGTAACTGAATATGAAGAGCCTATAATTTGCCCATGCGTTGGCCTAAAAGTGCCTCATACGTGTGCCAAATTTCATAAAGTTAGCTGTTGGTTCGAGCGAATCGCGACAAAAACTGCATATACGAAACTACCACCTTAAGTTTAGTTAAATAAACAAGCAGGCCCCAAAAAGGGCAAGGTTCCTTCGTTGAGAAAAAATTCTGCTTATTTTCCCCATAAGACTTCAGCTTCGCTTTTATTTGTGTCTATTTCCATGCATAGAATGCACTAATACCTGTGTACATTTGATTTTTACGTTCAGAGCTTTTGTGTTGAAAGCACACTATAAATTCAACAATTTTCTCAAAAAAAATCATGCCATAGTTCCTGGAACTGCTCGTGATTACAGCATGCAATCGCATATTTGACAAAAAACCCTGTCAAAACAGTTAAAGCTGACAAAAGCTGCTACATTTTTTGCAAAAAAAGCATATGGGGGTCGAACCCTCAAAGTAGGATATCAACAACTTTTGGACTAGCGCTTTTGACCACTCGACTACGCTACTTCGATGTCTATCGTTGTTTGGATATGACCATGTAGAAAAAAGTATGAAAACAGACATCGTCTAGACAATCACGTGATTAGCATGTGTATCTAGTCTGAAAAATAATAAATACGAGTTTTTAAATCACACAATTTCAGCAAAATGACAACTCAATAGTCAATACGTAAGCAAAAATGTTTTTGAACTTATGGAAGCCTTCAAAAAAGAGCAGTCAGTTCCAATACTCACTTTACGTGTTAATCACATGCGCCTATCACCAAGTGGCTGCCATAATAACACTGCGCAGAGTTGATTTCAAAACAATAGTTCCTTCTCTAGAAGGAACAAAAAGTAGTATCAGGAAGTTTAAGGATCCCAAAAGTTTTATGAGCAAGTTCTTTCTACTATGATAACCACTTCTTGAATACAAACTACCATAAGCAGTGGAAAAATGAACTTACGCAAATCGTAGATTTCTGTCACAGGACTAAGAATTAGATCCACGAAGAATTCCAACTCCTCCGCTGTGCAGGAAAAAATATAGCGCATTATTTGAGTTTTCAGGTGAACAATATTCTTGGCTTTTGCCAACATGCGACCATAGAATATTCTAAAACAGTAAAAATCCTACAAAGTTTAATTAAAACTTACAAAAACTGAAACTGTTTTAGATTTTTTTAGTGAAAATTTTTAGTTTTAGTGAAAACAAGAGTGTCAAGGGAAGGGCCATAATATGTATTTTGACGGCAATACTATTTTATAAATGTCGGCAATACTATTGTATAAATGTTGCCTTTGTTTAAACCTTTGTCAGTTAGTCAATATCTATAAGAAATACGTACATGTAAAGCAACAATACAACTTGAGCCGTTTGAAAAATACAAAAAATTCAGAATGGTTTTCAATCAGCTGCTATATATAATCCTGATCTGTACTTAATCAAATATTTAATCCACCTAATCGATAAAGCCTTTTTTACCTAAGCAGCAGGCGAATGACTTGTCCGCGACATTCTGGCGCCAGACCCTCTTGATCTTCGTCAATAGCCAATAGCAATAGTGCGTCCGAAAACTGATTCGGATTAAATAATTTCAGCACATTCTCTGCGTACGGATTTAACCATTTATGGTGATAGGACTGAATGCAGCGGAAGGCACTCATTTGAATATGCAAATTAGGATTCATCAATAGTTTCTCATAGACGGCATACACTTTCGGCTGTAAGAACAAGGCCTGGGGATTTTTGAACTGACTCAAAACTTGCAGATGTATCAGAAGGGCTTTTTGCACATTTTTCCTCAATAAAATGTTTTCAGACGCATGTCTTTCTTTACGCTTAACTTCAGCCGGTGTTTCGAGCTTGGCTTGTGCCAGATTCAGGGTTAAATTCTCCGTAGGCGACTGGTCGAAGCGGTGATGATGAAATTCGTTCCTGAAATATATACTTGAAAAATTAAAAAATTAAAACATAATTAAAGATAGTTTTAAAAATAAAAACACATATATTTATCTTATAAATAAAATTAAAAATCAGAAAAAACATTAATCACTGCCTTATGGCGCAACACTCAACACTCACCTAACCCCTTCCGTAAACAAGAGTATTGCGAGATCAAGTAAAAAAACACTTGTACAAAAAACACACTCGATAAATCGAAGAAAGACAGTGGTGCAGATCCTATTATGCTGTTCAAGTGTATCCGTAAATCCGCTCAGACATTTCCAAATGAGCCATCTGAAACTTTGGTGGTCCGGTTTTTCCGCTAAAATTGAATCGTCTTGTTGAGATTCCAACCGCAACTGACGATCTGCAATGTTTTCCTGCAGGCAGTTTTCTAAAAAAACAAGAAAAACAACCCAATTACTTTAGTTTTGTCTACGACCGAGTTATGTATGAAGTCAACCAAATAAAACATAAATACTCGATTTTGAGGCCTGTGATGATTTCGTTTTTTAAGGTTTTTAACATACTACGGGCCGTAGCAAATCTGCGATGGTAAAAATAATCAGGGGGTAACTGTAGTCTACGTTACTTTACGTCGGTCGACGGATTTTTTCTACTTTTTCGGCAAATTATTTTGTTTTCAGTAGCATGGCACCCTATAACCCGAGCAACATTGCTTACGACCCACTTAAACGTAATCTACGCGACTCTCCTCAAGTTTAAAAACCATTAGTACACTACTAATGTCCTAGTAATATCCTACTCGTCTGCAAATTCTTAGTACTGTTAAAGTATATACTAATAATTATAGCAGTAACTATTAAATCAACAACATACCAGCATTAGTCGCAGCTTCAAGCATTACAGTCTCCAATACTGACCAACCACTGCTTCGACTGAGATCTGTGGTGAAATAAGACTGTATAATTGCGGACACCGGCTCCCAAAGCAAGGCGAAATTGACATAAAATGACGAAAACAGATATCTCAGCACAGCCTAAAACAAAAGCAACACGCATTTAAAGTAGAAAAAAATTACGCATAATAAATAACTCCTTATATGTGTTTTAAAGACTTTGAAAGTTTCAAAGTTTATGCATGTGCATGTCATACAATTGAGATGCTGCGTCTACCTACATACAAAGTTACAATAAGACCAGTTTTATGAAAGAATAACAATCCATTATTTACGAAATTGCAGCGAGCATACCACACTCACTAATCGCTCAACGAACAGCGCTGATCAGGGCGGTCCCAGCGCGAGCCCACATTCATAAAACGCTTTTAAAATAACGGTAGAAAAAGGTGGTTGTCAACACGAAAAAATATCATCCTCTTTACAGGTCAGTAAGCAATGGGAATGTTTTTTTAAATATTCCAAAGTGCACAAATATTAAAATAATAAATACAATCACCACAACTTTGTGAGCATATAATTATATAATCCAAAGACTATCTTCTAACCGCCTGAATGTAATCATCAGAAATTGACAGCGTCACAGTCTGACCCAACTGTTGCAAAATCCGTATTCGTTCTCGAAAATGTTGCATGTCGAGCGGAGTGGCCTCAGCTTTCTGCATTAAATCAAATATATAGCCCGAGTCGTGCTAAAATAAAGTTTGACAGTTAAAAACTTAAACTGTAGACGATAACAAGGGCTACTATATTTCAATTTAGAAAAATGGAAAATATACAGCAAAGCTTCACTAGTTACTTCTCAGTGAGTGTCCAAATTATATCGTTAAAATTTTTTGTGTGCAGCATCTTCAAAAAAATTCCGTGCTAATTGTATGTTTGAGTATAGTGTATATATATATATATATATATATATATATATATATATATATATATATATATATATATATATATATATATATATATATATATATATATATATATATATATATATATTGTGCAAATTTCAAACTACTGATAATAGATATCCAGAACAGTATGCATACGTCTTGTATCGACATAATATAATGTATTGATAATAATTCTATATACTCAGGGGTCCCCAAAACCAATTAGTATATAGATGACTACTAAGACAGTACACCGAAACGGCCGTTCCTATAAAAAACATGCACAGCACTAGATTTCATTAAAACTTTTTATGGTTATGCTGACCTTGTCATAAAGTTTTTGCAGAATCGAAAGAGCTTTGCTTCTCATCTAAAAATATAACAAACACCAGATAATATCTTGTCGACAAAAAGGGGCACTTCATTGTCGGAAAAACCCACCTACCCTATCTGAGCTTAGGGCGTTAAGGCCTATGGCTTACGCTTGATTAGGGGCGATACGTTATCATATTATGCAGCAATATGCATGCATTGGCAGAGACGTGCTCATGAGTGTTATTCATATCATGATAATACAGTTTATTTATACTTATTTATCAACAGCGGGTCAGGACGGCTCATAACTACGTATACTTCAGTAGGTAGGCTACCCTAGCGCCCTAGATCAGTCACAGGTGAATATGCTAGTTGAAAACCGTGCTACAGTGTGGAGTCTAAAAACAATTTCACGAAAGAACGCAACACAAAAAACTTGCAACTAAAAAATGTCGTTATATATTATATATATATATAACTATATTATATATATATATATATTATATATATATACGCACATGTTGCCATGGTGACATCAGATAGCCTTCAAGAGATTTTACATAATCGTCTCGATTCACATGGGCTTCCAAATTCAACAGTGACGCAGCATAGTCAAAAAGCATTTCAGAAAAACTCAGCAGTTTAAGCGAATCTGCATGATTCTTATGTAAAACGCCGGGTAAATCTTTCAACAAGCTGGCTACAGAATCCTTGCTGAAATCGGAAATGTTGTCTGAAAATACAAATAATAATACAAATGCAATAAGATTACAATCTCCAAGCCAAACTTACATCGTATGCTATACATATACATAATGCAGTAATACTAAATACTATATACATACATACACATGTATATAAGTAGAACAAACATCGTACAAGTATACATAATAACGTAATAGAAATACACTGCACATAAGTTTGCAAAACTCATTTGGTTAATTAAGTCAATAAGTTAAGCGCAACATACCAAAATTAACAAAACAGTTCTTGATATCAGCACAGAGACAAATCAGCTCTTCTGGAGGCTTCACATCAGTTTCTTTCTTTTTGGGCATTTCAGACAATGGAAGACGAAATCGCACTTTTCGTATTTTCAAAGTTGACGGAAGCTAAAAATTTTAGCCAAATTTGGGTACCATTATAATCTTCGCTTTTCAATAGCTTTGACTTGAATAAGTATTTATATGAGTTGGCTGAGGCTTAATGCTCAATGAAATAGAAGGGTAATGGCCACTGTAGATTCGTCAAGAAAGCGCAATTTGTGAAAACACATTCAGTTTCTAAGTCACAAGAAAGTCAGTCAAAATCTTGGTGGGCGATCATATGTTCATCCATAAAACGCTTATTACCAAACGCTTATTACCACCCCACCTTTCAAAGAGTTAGGCTTCACTTAGGCCACTTTCGTTTACCAAATAAAACCGACTGGGCACATTTTACTTTGGGCGGGGTAGGGGTTTGGCAATGATATATTGGACTACACAGGAAAAAAAGTTAGTACAAAATTTATACAAAATTTATACAAAAAAGTTTTGTATAAATTTTGTAGAATTTTTGTATAAATTTTGTATAAATTTTGTACTTTTTTTGTGCAAATTTTGTACTTTTTGTTTTTTTCATTTTTTTGCGCTACAAGCAGTTTTTTTCGATTTTTTGGCCATTTCCGTCTGAAATAGACATTGTTTTCGAGTTCGGTATGTCATAGTATATACACCGCCCTCCCATTCACGATTAGATGTCGAAATGATGACAAATTGTATTGAGAAAATTATGAACCCAGCCCAAAAAATAGTTCTACTGGGCGATTTTAATTTTTCAGCCATAAATTGGTCGTGTCTAACCACCCCGGCTAACTCTCCTGATGAAACCTTTCTCGAATTTGCATTAGCAAACTATTTCAGTCAACTTGTAATGTCACCTACAAGGTGGTAATTCTTGTTTAGACCTTATTCTGAGTAATTTTGATGGCATATATATTTGACGTAAAGGTTACTGAACCCTTTTCTAACTCTGATCATCTGAAAATTGAGTTTGGGATTGAAACTTTGACTGTGGATAATGATGCAAAAAGAAATGTGAAATCCTTTCGTGAAGCTGATTATAGTAAGATAAATGATTTTCTACTAAGTATAGACTGGTTGAGCTTATTTAATTTCTCTTTCGATGTTGAAATTTTGTGGTCTATTGTTAAGTTTCATTTACTGGCTGCAATCAACCTTTTTGTCTCAACGAAGCGCATAGGTAAGAAAAATGTGCTACCAAAGTACTTGCGTACAATTCTGAAAAAAATACTCAAAATTGAAACGGCAGGAAGATTATGAAAATTGGAAGCGAGTAAATAAAACCTTCAAAAAAAGCCTCCGGAATTATCAACTAAGTAGGGAACGTTTAATAGCCAACACCACAGATTCTGCTGCTTTTTGAAACTATGTCGGTAAAAATACAGCGAATCGGGAGCCCTGCAGTGGAGCTTGAAGGTAAGTTTTTTACGACTGACAAGGACAAGACCGAAGCACTGAACGAAGAGTTTACTAAACCCTTCACCACTGATGATGGAGTTCCTGTAAGTGAAAAACAGTATCAGTGTCGTTTCGTATTATCAGACTATTGTATCAGCCTTAATGAAGTACAAAAATCGCTGTCTCGACTTTCAAATAAATTCAGCACTGGCCCTGACGGTATTCCAGCTTATTTTTGGAAAAGAATTGGTAATACAATGTCTCCGATTGTCTATATTTTGTTTAATGTTTCATTATTTACAGGAGTAATACCCTTAGAATGGAAATCAGCGAATGTCACACCAGTTTACAAGAAAAAGGGTAGCAAAAATGATCCAGGTAACTATCGGCCTATTAGCTTAACGTGTGAAATTATGAGATGGTTTGAAACATGCTTAAAGCCAGTTTGTCTTCAAACACTTGAACTTAATAATATAATTACAAATGCCCAACACGGCGGACTTACGGGTAAGTCTACACAAACACAGTTACTGGAATGTATCGATGAATGGACTTCGGCCTTAGACAGTAAGTATACTGTAATTGTTGTCTACTTAGATATTGTCAAAGCTTTTGATACGACCTCACATTTAAAGTTAATTCAAAAGTTGTTCTGGTGTGGCTTTCGTGGTAATTTCTTAGACTGGTTTAAAAATTACTTGACTAATAGAAAACAGCGTGTACAAATTAGTGGTTCCTTTTCTAACTGGGTGTCGATAACCAGTGGCGTCCCACAAGGAAGTGTCCTAGGACCGCTTCTCTTTTTAGTTTACATAAATGATATTGCGCACGTTGTTCAAAATGCTCACCTTAAAATCTATGTGGATGATACTAAGCTATATATATATATATATATATATATATATATATATATCAAAGCACATTCTGTCTCTGATATCGATTTGCTGCAAGATGATCTTAACAGGTTAGTTGAATGGGCATCTAAAGCTCAACTTGAGTTTTCTGTGCCAAAGTGTAACTATCTTTGCTTGGGTCGCCCTCAATTTCCTGTTAGTTTGACCATGGATGGTCTAAATCTCCCGATTTCGTATTGTATCAAGGACTTAGGGGTGTGGCTTAACTCGGATTTAAGTTTTAAAAATCATTGCTCATAAAAATCATAGTAAATTCGTCATATAAAATAATTGGCATGCTTTTTCGAAATTTTTCTATCAGGTCGCCGGAATTTCTGATAAAGCTGTACAAAGCCTATATTTTGCCCAAATTAGAATATAATAGTTGTGTTTGGTCCCCTTGGCAAATTTATCTCATTGATAAAGTTGAGCGTGTTCAAAAATATTTTACTAGAAAAATTCCTGCAGTAGCTCATTTATCGTATAAGGACCGACTTGTCGCACTTAATTTGAAGCCCTTGGAATTACGTAGACTTTTAGCTGACTTGAAATTTACATATATGATGGTTCATAATTTGGTCGGTATTAATTTTTCTGATTTTTTTTTCCTATAAACCAACCTTTGGAAATAGATCAAGAAATTCATTAGAGCTTGATTTACCACTGACACGTTTGAATCTGTGTAGTTACTCAAACTCTAAGCGTGTTGTTCCTATATGGAATTCGCTATCTGAAGACGAAGTAACCAACCAGTCAGAATGTTGAAAAGTTGATGCAAAAAATTAATAAAAAAGATTTTACCAATTTTCTGAAATCGACCTATTTACGATAAGCTTATATATATGTGTGTGTATGTATGTATATATATATGTATATATATATATATATATATATATATATATATATATATATATATATATATATACATACATTCCATGATCCATCTTGATTTTTCTCGTATAACAAAAATTTTTGGTACCTCGGGAGGGCGGTGTATGGCCTTTTACAAGGCTTTGTCCTTCCTTTGCTGGCATGATACTATATTTTGCTTAACTTTAATTTGCTTTGTTTTCGTTTGTTTAATTTGCTTTGTTTTCGTTTGTTTTCTCTTGTTATATGCTTATTTATCGATTATTTCATACTCGTATATATATATTTTGCTTGCAAGAAATAAATCTTATCTTATCTTATCTTATACTTTTTCACCGTAAAAACACGTTTTTATAAGTTTTCGCATGCGCTGAGTTCATTTTTAGCACTTTTCAAGCGAAAAAACGTTGATTTATACCTTTTCGAAAAAATTCAATTTTTGTCGAAAATCATCGTTTTTCTACATACTGGGGCTAATCATCGAAAATTATGACCAATACAGTCGTAATATCAGCCTGACGTTTGATTGTCATAAAGTAACACATAATAATATACTTAATACAGCTTTGTTTGCAACATATTTAGCTCATTTATACTAAAAATCTTTATTTTGCCAACTAAAAAAAGAGACGAAATATGCATAGTTAAATTGAGCTTACATATCAAAAGTTTCAGTTTCTTTTTGCGTAGACAATAAACTTATTACATTTTTCTAAAAAAATATGCATCATTAGTCATCATAAGTAGCTATTTCTAATGAAATCGAATGCCATAAATACGATCTGAAAACGTCACTGATGCTCAGCACCAAGCTGGCACTGACAGTCAAGTTCGGTTTAAAAGTGCAGCTTTATTTATAATTCCACAATAGCAAGGGTCCTTTTATTTGATGCAAACAACTAAGACTAACCTTGCTGACCCACCTACTAAGCCTGAGCCTAAGCACTAAGCCTCAGCCTAAGCACTAAGCCTAAGCCTAAGCACTAAGCCTACGCCTAAGCTCTAAGCCTAAGCCTAAGCCTGAGGCCTAAAATAAAGAAAAAACCTACTAAGAAGCGTCAGGAATAACTTTACCACACTAAAAAACCCTAACTAGCTTTATATTTTAAAAAAAATTCGCAGCTATAGCACTGAATTTCTACGGAACCGTACTTGTGCTGTAAGGCTTCGATCGGCCTGGTCCTGGTGGCTTCAGAAAAAGTTCTGTAACTTTTCAAAGCCTGAACCGATTTACAAAATTTTTTCAGCATTTAGTAGCTTAGTAGTTGCTCTTTCAATTGTAGCAGCAGGTTTTCATTTGAGTCAGTATTTTTGACTAAATCCAATTTTGCGCAAACAATTTCATGTAAAGTTTAATTTTTGGACAAAGTTTGATTTCCAGCTAAAGCTTACATCCTACAAACTTCTAACCTAGCCTATTGGAAAGAGCGTTCAATTTTGACCCCCCCTAGGTTTGGGGGATATAGGGGGACTCCGGATCATTAGTCGAAAAAATGCCGTTTTTCCGACTTATTCGACCCCTAAGGGTTTTAACACCAAAAATCGCCAATAGGCCACAACGGGTTGCCGACCGGTAAGGGACCCTCTATTCTAGGCAGAAGACCCTCTATTCTACGCAGAGGACACTCTATTCTAGGCAGACGACCCTCTATTCTAGGCGGAGAACCCTCTATTCTAGTCAGAGGACCCTCTATTCTAGTCAGAGGACTCTGCATTCTAGGCAGAGGACCGTCCATTATAGGCAAAAGATCGTCTATTTTCGGTGAAAAACCTGATATTTATGTTCAGGGACCCAAATTACCCACAAAAACCCCAAAATTCCAATTTCGAAAATTTGAACCCTTAGAAGGGGGGTACCCTGAGTGGGTCCTAGGGGGTCCAGGATGGTCCTAGGCAAAAACGAACCTTGGATTCGTGTTCATGGGCTCAAATTACCCTTAAAAACATAAAAATCTCAATTTCGAAAATTTGACCCCTGAGGGCCCCCTAGGGAGGAGGGGTACCCTGAGCCGGCCGTATGGGGGTCCAGGGAGGTTCTAGGCAAAAATAAACCTTGGATTCGTGTTCAGGGGCCCAAATTACCCCTAAAAACACCAAAATCTCAATTTCGAAAATTTGACCCGTTAGGATCCCCTAGGAGGGGGGTACCCTGAGGGGATCATAGGGGTACCCAGGAAGCTCCTAGACAAAAATTGACTCCAGATTCGTGTTCAGGGCTCCAAATTACCCCTAAAACACCAAAATCTCAAATTCGAAAATTTGACCCCCGAGGACCCCCTAGGGGGGTACCCTAAGGGGGTCATAGAGGGGTCCAGGGGGGTCCTGGGTAAAAAATAACCTCAGATTCGTGTTCAGGGCTCCAAATTACCCCTAAAACACCAAAATCTCAAATTCGAAAATTTGACCCCCGAGGACCCCCTAGGGGGGTACCCTAAGGGGGTCATAGAGGGGTCCAGGGGGGTCCTGGGTAAAAAATAACCTCAGATTCGTGTTCAGGGGCCCAAATTACCCCTAAAAACACCAAAATCTCAAATTCGAAAATTTGACCCCCGAGGACCCCTTAGGGGGGGTACCCTAAGGGGGTCATAGGGGGGTCCAGGGGGGTCCTGGGTAAGAAATAACCCCAGATTCGTGTTCAGGGGCCCAAATTACCCCTGGAGACAAGTTTTTGTCCAAATCCCTGACAAAAATTTTTTCAAGTTCACAAGGGTCCCCCCTTGTGTTCCATCGTTTTCGGGGGTCACGTGACCCGGCCCCCCGTGGGGTCAGGGGGTCACCAAGGTGGGGGGCACAACTACTCATAGGGGGGCCCCCCCACCAAAGTTTGGGACCAATCCCCCCAGTAACTTCAGAGAAAAACGAGTAACAAACTTTTGCTAACAGGAAAAAAAAAACAAAAACATCATCATCATCAACAACAGGAATATGAATACAATGGGTTGCACCCCTGCTTCGCTGGGGGTCGGCAACCCAATAATTTCACTTCAGATTTTTATTAAAAGGGGCGACAGCTATTTTGGGGGGTAGAGATCAGATTGGGGGCATGGCTGACGATGGGGGTTTCATATTTTTATTAAAAGATGGGGTAGGAAGCAGGGTTTATTTTTTCATTTTTTTCTTGGTGGCCAGCTGGCCACTAGGCCCAAAATTTTAGTGGCCAATGCAAAAATTTAGTGGCCAATTTGAAAGATGCGTTAAAAATTTATATACTGAGTTAAAACATTGAAAATTACCTAACCTAGAGGCCGTCAGGCTTCCATAAGCTAGCAAATTTGAAAAGTTTACGAAGTTTACTGTATATTATATTAAGCAACTAAACTGTAAATACACAATGCACTAATGTATATACACATACTGCACATGCTGTCATAAAAGACAAACCCACCAACCTCCAGAAAAAAATAGCAGAAAATTTTTTGGTTGATTGGTCGAATTTGGTCAATTTGAGTCATATCAGAAATTTTTTAGCAGACAGGAAAGGTAAATCGAAAGGGATGTCACATCACAGTGTATTCCACAAGTAAATACAGCATAATGTACACTCGTGTATATAAATATGCATCGGCTTTGATGAAGAAAAATAATCATGGATGGCAAGACACTGCCACAACGTTGCAAGGTTATGGGGGCGGCAGCAACCAGGAAAACAATTGGCGAATTTTTTCATTTTCAGGACAAATTTGATCAACTGGAGACGTATCGGAAATTTTTTTCGACTGGGCAATAAAGACCCTTGTTTACAATTTCACTTTCGAAAAAACAAAAAAACTTCGGGGAAAAATTCAGAGAGTGGGGCGGCTCAGAGCCGTCCCCCACCCCTAGATCCGCCCCTGATATAGAATAAGTCCCTTTCATCAGTTTCAACTAAATTTTGATGAAACGAAAGCTTTCTCACTACAAAACAGAAATTGTGTTGCTCTATAACTTACACGTACAATTAATGTTTAATAGAACCTTTGGTTTCGTTTTGTTCCGTTTGGGGGCGAGGGCCCTTAGAAGCCAGGCCATTTTCTTAGTTTTGAAACACAATCTTCATTTTACACTTCAATTTTTAGTGGCCAGATTGGCCACCAGGCACCAGCCCAAAATTTTTAGTGGCCAATCTATAAATTTAGTGGCCATGGCCACGAGTTTGGCCCAAAAAAGCGCTGGTAGGAAGCGAATTAGAATCGAAAATAATTTCCCCCCCCGCTTCAGTCTGACCAGTGGACCTATTTTTTTGAGTAGAGCACCTTGGGGGAAGCATTGTTACTTCAAGAACCCCTATTTCATTTTTTAGATATTCTGAGATACGACCCCCAGAAATCAGAACCCTCGGCGCAACTGAGGCGGGGGGGGAGAAATTCAAACTGACATTTTTTCACCGTGAAAACACGTTTTTATAGGTTTTCGCATACGCTGAGTTCATTTTTAGCACTTTCCAAGCGAAAAAACGTTGATTTATACCTATACGAAAAAATTCAATTTTTGTCAAAAATTATCGTTTTTCGACATATTCGGGCTAATCGTCGAAAATTATGACCAATTCAGTCGTAATATCAGCCTGAAGTTTGATTGTCATAAAATAACACATAATAATATATTTAATACAGCTCTCTTAGCAACATATTTAGCTCATTTATACTAAAAATAGTAATTTTGCCAACTGAAAAGAGGCGAAATATACATAGTTAAATTGAGCTTGCATATGAAAATTTTTACATTCTTTTCGCATATACAATAAATTAATTACATTTTCATACAAAATTAAGCATCATTAGGCATAAGTAGCGATTTTAACTGAAAGCGAATACCATAAATACGATTTACAAACGTCACTGATGCTCAGCAGCAAGCTGGGACTGACAGTCAGTTTCGGTTTAAAAGTGCAGCTTTATTTATGATTCCACAGTAGCAAGTGTCCTTTGATTTGATGCAAACAACTAAGACTAAGCCTTTTCTGACCCACCTACTAAGCCTGAGCCTAAGCACTAAGCCTCAGCCTAAGCACTAAGCCTAAGCACTAAGCCTCAGCCTAAGCACTAAGCCTAAGCCTAACCTAAGCACTAAGCACTAAGCCTAAGCCTAAGCCTGAGGCCTAGTTTTATGGGAAAACCTGCTAATAAGCATCAAAAATAAATTTGCTGCACTAAAGTACACCTATCAGCTCCATATTTTAAAAAAAATTCCCAGCTATGGATCGAAATTTGCACTGTACCTTACCTGTGCTGTAACGCTTCAATCAGCCTGGCTCGGGTAGCTTCAGAAAAAGTTTTGTAACTTTTCAAAGCCTGAACCGATTTACAAAATTTTTTCAGCATTTAGTAGCTTAGAAGTTGCTCTTCCAATGGTAGCGACAGGTTTTAATTTGATTCAGTATTTTTGCCTAAATCCAGTTTTGCGCAAAAAATTTCATGTAAAGTTTAATTTTTTGACAAAGTTTGATTTCCAGCTAAAGCTTGCATCCTACAAACTTCTAACCTAGCCTATTCGAAAGAGCGTTCAATTTTGACTCCCCCTAGGTTTGGGGGATATAGGGGGACTCCGGATCATTAGTCGAAAAAATGCCGTTTTTCCGACTTATTCGACCCCTAAGGGTTTTAACACCAATAATTTCACTTCAGATTTTTATTAAAAGGGGCGACAGCTATTTTGGGGGCTAGAGATCAGATTGGGGGCATGGCTGACGATGGGGGTTTCATATTTTTATTAAAAGATGGGGTAGGAAGCGAATTGGAATCGAAAATAATTTCTCCCCCCCCCCGCTTCAGTCTGACCGAACCCCTCAGTGACGGACGTTTTCGCAATTTTTTTCCGAAGCTCTTGTTTTTTCCGTTCTAATCGTGTCTAAATGGTGTCAGATTATTGGTTACAATATTTTAGAATCAAAACAAAGGTTCTTTGACCGGGTTCCTGCCGAAAAATTGGCCAAATTCGCCAGAAACGTCCAATTTTTGACCAATCCAATTCAAACTTGGCCTCAATTTAGGCTGGGGCTTGGGCTTAGGCTTAGTATGGGGCTTAGGCTTAGTATCAGGCTTAGGCTTAGGCTTAGGTTCAGGCGTTGGCTTAGGCAATAAAAGATCGAAATTTTCAGAAAAAATCCTGCCAGCTTAGCCTAGAGAATCCTGCCAACTAAGCCTAGACGATGCCTTGAAACATCATAAGGCACTCAAAACTATCCAAAAACAGAGATTACAGCCATTTTTGGCTTCGAACTTTGGCCAACGTAACACTGAAAATGCAATTTTTAAGGGGTCATAGCTCAGAAAATCCAAATTTGTGGATCGGGGTTCTATTACAAAAAATGCTTCCCTCAAGGTGCTCTACTCCAAAAAATAGGTCCACTGGCACTATTCCCCCCCAACTGCACTTGATCCCAAAATTTGTACAAAATTTATACAAAAAAGTACAAAATTTATACAAACTTGCCAACGTAGAAATACAAAATTTATACAAAAATTATACAAAATTTATGCAAAATTTTTTGTACATTTTTTGTATAATTTTTGTACTTTTTTTGTATAAATTTTGTACTCATTTTTTTCCTGTGCTAAGGCTATTTAAAATGTCTGTAGCTTAATTTTTCAGGTCAGGTCCGAGCCGAACACATTGCTAAACTACCACTTTAGAATTTAGCATAGACACTAAGATTAGAGCACACATCTGATAAAAAACTTGGGCCGCGGCTACTGATTCCGATGGGCCATTCAGCCACAAAAAAACATGCAACAAGCCAAGCAACTTTTCAATAAAAAAAACCAAGGTCTTTGCCAAAGGGCACAGATTCCAAATCGCACGTTTTGAGTTGAGACATAAAATTTTGACACAATATATACGAATAATCAAAGAAACTGTCTAAATTTTATTTTTTAATAAATTGACTTTGAAGCGAGATACTTGTTGTTAAGGTTGCATGAAAAGTCAAAAATCGTTATAACTAAAAATTTACGAAATTCACAAAACAAAAAATTTGTCATCCCAGACGTTTGAAAACGAGTTGAAAACGTTTGAATTTCAGACGAGCTATAAAGTGTCCAAATTGATAGAGTTTCAATTCAGTTATGTGTGCCCTGTGAATAGGGTTTTCACAAGTCACGTGACAGACACAAAAATTGAATTGAGTCAAATCCTTTTGCAAAATTGCTCAATTTGATACCGCGCACCTTGCTAAATTCCAATATAACCATGAAAGTAATAATTTACATTTTACATTTTTGAAGTACGTACAAATTCTCGGAGCGCCACCTTAAAGTTATTATTTACACTTAGTGTTAGCGCTTATAAGCGTTAAGTGTTATTCACAAACTTGAACTTTTAACATGCAAAAAGACTTAAGGGGGTAGTGTCGCGAAAGCAGTCGAATTTGCGCGACTGTAAAGCTTGTTCAGTAAAATTTTAGAAACAGTTCGTTCTATATTTTGAAAATCTCCCGGCAAAAATGTCTGCCAAGTTTCAGCAAAATTGGTGCAGGATATAGTTTGCAATGATGTCGCAAAGACGGAAAATGACGTTTTGAAAACCTATACACATTCTATATTTTCGTCACATTTGTCAATTTTTCTGTTTAGTTTGTTTGCACAGACTGATAGCACATATGTTGTAGTTTATGCACACAAAATGTAGTGCAAATTGCTTGAGTTGTTGCATAGTAATACCTGTTTGAACTGTGAAACTGTGCTGAAACTGTGAAGTACTCATAGCAATAATGATAAATTGTGAAAAATCTGGACGCGTATTTTACAATCAAAAGAAAAACGAACCTTTATTTTTTTTCTTATTTGTCGCAAAAAATTGTTGGTCTAAACATTATGTGTACTTGACAAGCTGGCCAATCTGATATGTCGAACTTTTATGTCCCTATTGTGTGATGTCTGGCTTACTAATGGCAATTGGTCCAAAATATTTGCCGATGTTGGTAGTCTTGTGTCTGGCAGTCATTATTTGACACCATACAGCGTTGGACTAGCTTCTTATCGAACGTACTATTTCAAAGCAAAAAGCTCTCTTTTCACAACCTAATGAGCAAAACTGCTTTCGCGACACTACCCCCTTAAGCGCTTAGCCTTAGCAAACGCTTAGCGTTAGTTAGTATGTGAATAACACTTAGTATGTGAATACGGGCCAATAAGTTGTAAGTAGAAAATTTTGTTTCATGAAGAAAAACAGAATAAGTAATCGACGGGTCAGAATGGCTCCAAATAAAAATTTTATTAATTCTTCTAATTAAAGCATAGTTTTGATTTTCACAGCATATTTGCCTGTCGCTGTATTATCCAAGGGCCCTATTTAGTATTTGTGAGTTGTGACCGTCCGTACCAAGAGTACATGATAGTGTGTCACTATTTAGAGAAAAAGTGAGACACTCTTCAACTTGACTTTGTTTTAGCGCAGGCAGATACGCTCGTCATTTCCAGGGCCCGATTGCACAAACCTACAATTGTTACAATTGTAATAATTGTGAAATTTCACAATTGTTACAGTTGTAACAATTGTAACAATTGTAATAATTTTCATGCATATTTCATATGCCAAGCTGTTCACAATTGTGACATTTCATAATTGTGACAATTGTAACAATTGTGAAAATTTTTGAAATTTCGTTCTATTTCAAACAGATATTGTTCTAAATCGGGTTGCGCAGACACATTTGTAAATCCAGATTTGTAACAATTGTGAAGAATTTTTTATAAGTGTTTTTTCTTCCGTCAGTCATTTTTAATGACAATATGTTTAAGTATTACTTTATTATTGTAACTGTTTATTCATATAAAAAAATTTGTCAGTTTATTGTTAATTTGAACTAATTTTTGTGTTTTTTAGTAAGCTATATCAAGAGTAATTCAACTTTAACTTCGGCCGCTTAGTTTTCACACACGTTTGTAAATTTTCACAAACGTTTGTGAAATTTCACAATTGTAACAATTGTAGCTCCGATCATGTACAATTTATACACCAAGACAATTACAATTGTTACAATTGTAACAATTGTAAGCATAAATTGAATTAAATTTGAGATTTTTCACTTACAATTGTTACAATTGTAACAATTGTAATCCCATATTATTTCACAATTGGATTTATATATGTACATTTTATAGGACAATCTTACAATTGTTACAATTGTAACAATTGTAACGCTTGTGAAATTTTACAATTGTAATAATTTTGAAGCTTTTGAAAATTCCCAATTGTTACAATTGTCAGACTTGTAATGTTGTGCAACAGGGCCCAGGCCGCATGTTGCCGTTTTGTGCAACATGTGGTTGGCCAATCAGTAGCGAGCTCCGCTGCTGATTGGCTAGACGCCCGTGCAAGTGCAATGCACATTAACTTACTAATGTACATTATAATCAGCGCACACTTGCAATATTCCGCTGAAACGGTAAAAAAGGACGAAAATTTACATTATTGGCAAAAAAACCCAAAAAGCCCCAACTCGACTGATCACGACAGAAATTAACACAAAAATGGCTGTTGTGTGCTGACTGCAGCACGTGAGGCCGCCTGCGCGCTGATTGGAGCACTTGCACAGGCGTCTAGCCAATGAGAACCGGAGCTCGCTTTTGATTGGCCAGCCACATGTTGCACAAAACGGCAACATGTGGCCTAAAAATGACGAGCGCATCTGCCTGCGCTGATGAAAGGTTGAAGAAACAAAGAAAGGTTGAAGAGTATCTAACTTTTCTTCTAAATAGAGTGAGACACTATTATTTACTCTTGGGACTACTAAGAAACCGGCTGACCCGGCAGAAATTTTAGAAAATACTAATAAAATATAAAATACAATACTACTGGTCGACTATGAAAAAGGACGCGCGCCAATGGTGTCAAACTTGCGACCAATGCGCTCGACATAAACGACAACTATGGGATCCGTTCACAAAACTTCCAAAAGCAATTGCTATCCCGGACGCAAAAGCAATTACAGTGGCTAAAACAATTGTCAAAGAAGTAATATGCCGGTACTCAGCCCCAGAAGAACTCCTGCCTGATTGAGGAAGATGCTTCTTGGTGGATGTAATAACTCATATGAACAGCATTTTTCAGATAACGAAAAATAATACATCGCCATATAGACTCCAAGAGAAACTAACAGAAGCGTGAAAAATTAATCGCCAGAATTTAGAGGCCGCGCAAACGATGTACAAAGCCATGTATGACAAAACCGCAAAGCCCTGTCCACTTAACGCAGACGATCGGGTTTATCTGCGCCAAACTCCGGTACTCAAAAAGAGCCAAACCCCAAGTTTGCCTCGAAGTTTGTTGGACCATGTCCATATCGTGTTTTGAAGGTATCGCCAGATCAAAGAACGGCTCTGTTACGAAGCATCGCCAAACCCCGGTCCAACGCTATATGGCATCACGTGGACAAGATCAAACAAGCTGGAATCGAGATATCATTTCCACTGCCAGTGAGCGAAACAACCGAAGCTGATGAACCCAAAATTGACACCCAAGAACCAAGCGTTGAACTACAAAAGCGAACAAGAAAAGGCACGCCACCAGCCCGCAGCGCATCACAAACCGAAAACAAGAACCGTGCAGGCGCCAGAAGTGTCAAAAAGCCAGTTAAAAACAAAGATCATGAAGGTTCAGTACCAAAAGCAGACGCACCGCCTTATTCACCACCAGACAACAGTGTACTATTAGCGAACAAATAGAAAATAAGGTCACCGTTGCTAAAGAAGACACCAGTCAAACCCGCGGTGGTTATTTTTTGCGCAAGCGGAAACAATAATTTACCACCTCACAACTCATCGTTACTGTTCTGCATTGTATGTACTGACAATAAACTATTTATGCTTATGTTATTGTATGTTACCTATTTCGATATTTTATTTGACATTGCGGCCACTACTGATTGGTCTCGAACTCCTGCGAGCGGTAACCAACGATAGGCGGGCGTGGAAGCCAGCCGTTTTATGCAAATCCGACTAACGTTATTTTTTATTACCGTATTCTATTTGGTTACTATACGATATCAACTATGCCGCTGTCTCGAATATTAACGGTTGGACAACAAAAATACAGTATTGTCGCCTATTCCGATAATCTTTCACCAACCAGACCAAAAGCTCATGTCCTCTTCGAAAACCAATTGTACAACATCAAACAACTTTATGCAATGATTGAAGACCGCCAAACCGGGCACCCAGAAAATATCGAGCGAAAGGACAGAGAACGGTATGTGCGACAACCTTCCTTAATCGCCGAAACTCTCAGGGAACCGGAACAAAAGGCTTTCTACCCCTTACACTGGGTCCTCCACTAAAGCCTGGTCCAAAAAACGCTGTGGCACCTCTGCCATTCTCAATGAAGCCATTTCCAAAGGTCACTGAGTCAAATTTCGACGGACACCACCTTGCTTTTCACGAAGCCTAAGCACTATGCCGACTATTTTTGGTCAACTGGCAAGACTGTCAGCCAACTTTGAAAGTGCCCCGTGAGCTACCCAGGAACGTATGCCTTGGGAAAAAACATGAAAACAGTCCACGAGGCGCTCACGGAAGGGGTCATACCGGATCTGGGTCTACATGACTGGCTCCATAATAGCCAAGCACCAGATAACCAGCACAGATTTGCGGTCTTGATTGTCAGTGATTCAATTCTGAAGCACTTAGTTTGGTTTGAATCAGGCCTAGTAATCGTGAAAAGTGGTTGCAAATTTAGTCACGCGCGAGATCTCCTAATGCTGGTCAATACGGACGCGTTTAAGCGTATAATTATTCATGTCGGTATAAGAGTATGTCTACAACAGCAGAAGTCGCAAAGACCGAAATCATCAGCCTTTTCGAATACCTGAGCCACAGAGAAGAAACAGTCTGGTGGTCTGCCCCTTTACCAACGACGAGATACAAATCTGATTCGCTGGTCCAGTTTAAGGATTGGCTGCGTCGACGATGCCGCAAGGCAAACAAACTACATCGACGCAGAGTCACAAATTCAAAACCCTTTTCGGGCCAACCACGGTCTGAACAAATCACTGTACTATAACGACCGTCTACATATAAACGTCAAAGGGTTATAGTAAAACATTGTTACCTATCTCTGGATAATAATAACCTGGAGTTTTAGAGACCAAAAAGTGTTAAAATCTCAGAGAAAAGTTGATTGTTTTTTGTTGGTCATACTTTGGTTGTTTCAGTTGTTTCATCTCTGATAAGACAATTGAACCCAATCACCCAATCACACGCTCTCGCATGTGTCTAAATCTGACCACAAAATGTTGAGCACTCAAAGAAAACAGGTGTTGTAATTTTAGTTGCTGCTCACGAGTTGATAGTGTTGCAGTTGTAGTGTTGATAGCTGAAATGTGTTCTTTTTGTAATGAATTCACATGTTTTGTTTTGTCTCTGTGTTAAACATTTTTTGGTGAGACTGTAATACGACAAAGTTTTTTAGAGTTTTTAAATTTAAGTGTTCAGTTTTATTTCAGAATCCAATCCCAAAGTGTTGGTTCTGTTGCCACCGATTCCTGTTGTGCAAAAGTCACAGTGTCTAGTGTCAACGTCAAGGTGCTCTTTTTTTCCCAAAACTTTTGTTGAGCACTTATTTATTACTCAATACTACTACTCTCCAACTCCAATATCCTACTTTACTACCTAACCCGTTCTTAACTTATCGAAGTTATACGTACGAAAAATGCTGCAGGATGCTGCATTGAGCCGTCTGCTCAAAAGTTACGCTTTGAACTGAGCACACAGTCGATGGACATGAGCTCTAGTAAGAAGAGATAAACAGTGGTTACCACTTTCCAGGCAGAATGATATACTGATGTTGAAACATTACGTTGCTTCTCTAGAAGGAACAGATTTTTCCACAGCTGTTGATGAAAAAGACAGCGAGGAAATGGTAAATGGTTTTGAATAGTTTCTCTGCGAAAGTCACTCAGTCATTCATTGACAAATCCTACACAATTATTGCCGACAGACATTTCCACTTTTGGAGTTTGAATAGTGTTCAGGTCTGTTAGAGCAGCACTGCCGAATAATCATAAAGCCAATTAAGCCAAGTTTGCAAACAGTTAAAAACTAGTACAAAACTGTTAGACATTTTAACACCCGACCGTTTTTACATTAGTATAAACGCATTTAAATTGACTTAAATTGCGAAACGCAAACGAAAAAGGTTTTTTAATAATGTTATTGCACGTGCTTGGGTTTTTCTCAATATTTGTTCTTGTTTTAAGACTAGAAATTGCGCAATGTCAGGTAAGATGAATGTCACTATAATTTACCGTCAATTAATTCTGTCTTATTGAATTTACTAGTGAAAATAATTCAAACCTCACGAATTTCATAATACTGAAAAAGTAGGTTATAACAGTCATACATACATAGTCTAATTTTATTAGATATTTTATTCCTCAGCTATTTTCGAGCTATTCCTATTCTTGAGCTATTCTTTGTTGGTGTAATCCGTTGTAAGTCAATAGAACTTGGGGCTTGATTTTAATGTATCACCTGTATTAACACAGTACTTCTGATCAGATCACGGCAGACTGATGCTTGGGGCTGGGGGTCGAATGTTTACTGAAGAGGGAGTGTAAAATAGTGGACTAAAGAACACAGACAGCATATAATAATCTGTTTAACAGTTCTCTGTAAAAGCTGCCAGTGTCCGATTCAGTGTTCAGATTTATAAAAGTGTACTTTTTTCAAACTTGTTCGGGGACACGGAACTATTAGTTCAAATTTGCCTAGGCGTGCGAAAGAAATCACCCATACATGAGTGTCTAAGGTGCCGTCCGCATAAGTTATGTGTAAATTCCTTGAATTTATATCCGCATCCACAAAGCCAGGTTCATACTCATCCTTAAGGACACGGACAAGGACAGATATATGTCAGCTGCAGCGAAGAGTTTACGAAAGCGTTTAGGCTAATTTTTTGCATACGATCTGGATGTGACCCAGACTTTCTTATCGCGAAACATCAACTCATTTAGTCAGATAGTTGTCCTTGGTATCGCTTATGGACATAAAGATAGCGATAAAGACAAGGACGAGTTATGAACCGCGCTTTAGGGGTAAGAATCCAATTAAAAGTGAGCGTCTTATCCGTAAGAAGTAAGCAGTATAAATACGGACATAGACACGCCCAATACACACGAAATCTTTTTAGGTTTCGCATTCGGATTGTGGACAAGTATGAACTGGGCTTAAGCAATCACTTATTAACATTTCTGTTTTAGCTCGGCGCTGGATTGGGTCCAAAAAGGCCGAACCTGGAGCGTCTGGATTTGCTGGGCAAAGGACCAAATGCAGCTGAAGGTCACGCAGAAACCGAACAACGAATTTTATTGGTCGAAATTCCGGCGGAGGGTCAGAGTGCAGCCAATGGGCTTGAACCAGGATTTTATCGAGTCACAAAGGATGGAAAATATATCCCAGTCGAGGCTCCGAGTCCGTTTGCGTCAACCTCCGCACGACGAGTGTTGATTCAACCTAATCGAGGCAAAAAACCTGACGAATCCGAATCGGTCCTTAGAAATCGATTTGCCGATACCAGTAGCAGAGGGCAACTTAATTTTGGCGGTCCCTTCAGCAGAAGAATGGTTGCAGGGGGTGTGGTGAGGAATGTGAAAGTGGTTAGGCGCACCTGAACTTGCGATGTTTCAATAACGATGGGTTTTTGTGCGATTTTGCCGCTGGTAGTACAAAAGTTATGTACCAAATGCAGAAGTGTGGAGATTAGAAAGTTAGCTATGTTTTGTGCCGCTAAATGACACTCAAACTTTGTGCAATAGTGTTTCGTGCAACAGCACTAAAGTGAAGCCTTGTAATTCGTAATAGTGTTTTTTACTGACGTAAAGACTCGACCAGTGGCAAAATCTCACAAACTCAATTTTACAGTGTTTGTGATTTTTTTCTTGTAGAACTCATAATACCTCGTTTTAACTAAATTAAATGTGTCCGTTTGCCGTTTTTGCAGTGTACTAGTCATATGGTTTATTTGGTTTCATTCATTATTAGTTGCGTGATGTTCCATAATTTTCCCGACGAACAGATACACGGTTGTAAGTATGAATGAACCCACCCTTCGCTTGACTGATTGATGAAACGTACGACCCTCTGGGCCCAATTGTATAAAAAATTTCAACGGTCGTTTAAATTTCAACGGCCGTTGAAATTTGAACGGCCGATGAAATTTTGCTGATTTTTATAAAAATTTCAACGGCCATTTATTTCGACGGCCGTTGAAAAATTCTCCGTTGAAATCTACATTTTTTCCATTGCTATTTAACATATTCAACTGCCGTTCAAAATGTTTCGATTGTATAAAAGTCCGTTGAAACTTGTCAACGGAGGTTTTCAACAATTTTAACAGCGATTTTATGAACAAATTTTTTCCGTTGAAATCAACGGATTTTCAAAATTTTCTCCGTTGAAAACACGCAACTAATCATTTTTTCCAACTACTAGTTCTAAATTTTTAAAAATTTCAACGGCCGTTTAGTTCAACGGCCGTTGAACTGCCGTTGAGTTCAACGGACGACAAAGCTCCGTTGAAAATATGCAATTTTTAAAATTTGTTGCAAGTGTTTACTTGTTAACATCAAATAGCAAAGGAGCATTGATAATAGAAAACTTTATTTCAATTTTACTTTTATCGATTCATACCTTTATATAGTTGATGAAATAATTTAACATTAAAGATCAAATTTTCAAATTATTACTAGTAAAAAATTACACAGCAGTTTAGTAGGGTAATATTAGCAAAAATGTGCAAATTTCTTTCCTTTTTTGCCACTAAGTCACACGAAATTATGTTCTAAAGATCTTAAAATTCTCCGTTGAAATTTCAACGGCCGTTGAACGGCCGTTTGCGTTTATCTCAACGGACTTTTCTTTATAAAGTCACACGAAATTATGTTCTAAAAATCTTGAAATTCTCCGTTGAAATTTCAACGGCCGTTCAACGGCTGTTCAACGTCAGTTTATCTCAACGGACTTTTTGTTATGAAGTCATGACATGACATAATGTTCTAAAAATCTTAAAATTCTCCGTTGAAATTTCAACGGCCGTTCAACGGCCGTTTATGTCAACGGACTTTTCTTTATAAAATCACTGTTGAAATTCACATGTTTCTCTGCCAAAATCACATGATTTCATCGTTTATAAAATTCAAACAATTTAAACGTTCAACGGCCGTTGAGTTCAACGGCCGTTGAAATGTTTATACAATTGGGCCCGGTGGCCGGAAAGTGACCAACAAAAGAATTTTAATTTTTCACTTTTTTACATTGAAAATGTGCTTTGGACTTGAAGCACTTTTAAAAAAAATGTTTGTTCGTTACTTTCAGGCCAACCTTGGTCGCTTGTCGCGACGGATGAAGCTCGTCGTACGCTGACGAACAGGGAACTTTTTTTGTACTGTAATAGGCAACTGTCGTGTTCTTCCAGCCGATTTTGTTTGCTTAATACCCTGCTAACTAGTTCATACCCGTTGATTACTGTGAAGGTAAATAAATGGTGATTGCGAACGTCAATGTTAAATCTAGTATTATGCAAAATGCCTAATAGTTGATTGACTAACCTGTCCCTCAACCGTCGAGACAGAATAATGGGGCATCTTGCTCAACTTTACCAGTCACGGTTTAAACAATCATTAGGTGCAAAATCGGGTGAGTTGTTACAAATTCATCACATAAATTTATGAATTGCTTGATTTTGCACTTAAAATTGTCACATTTTTGGGAATGGTAAAGCGGAGCTTAACTGTTGGTAAATATTGAAACCATCAGTTAAACATTAAACACAAGAGTAAATGAATTTAAGCATGGGACATTTAAAAATAATTTGACAGACTAAGTGTAATATTACTTTTCCAAATCCGCAGCCGTCAAAAGGAGTATCGCTCAAATCGCAGCGACTATAACAATAGCGTAATGATACAAGGCACATTTGCATCAGGCAAGACTTCTTGTCTGGTAGCATATAAAAGTAATAATTAAGTAAAACTATTTATTTTGTTATATAAACGCAGTTACGAATTCAAGTCAACAGCAAAGTGAAAAATATTATCAAGAATTACAGCCAGCTGCCATTGTACAGCAAATTATTATCAATTTTTTTTATTTTTAAAAAACTTAATTTCTTCTTCTATGTGGAGAGTGAGGATATTTAAGGGATTTTGAAGATTTTTTCTTCATAACGTCCAATTTCAGTTGGTTTTCAGGCGCGACGGCGGGCAGACTTCCTCTGCGATGGTTGGGCGGACTACGACTGCTGGACCTGGGATCGACCGCTGCTCTCGGCGACAAATAGTTCGCGCTCGATTGCCATATATCGCCATTCGACAGAACGGTCGATCCGTGTCGACTGCTTCTGGGCGAATTGTGATATGATGGCAGCTTTTCGTGACTGTAGGAAAAGTTTTCCGAATAATCGGCCGGATCGGCCGGCGAATTTCTCGATCTCGATCCGCTCCTTGTCGAAGAAGATCCTTGAGAGCTCGCTCGGCGTCTCGATCTAGTTTCCATCTCATAGGCGTTTCGCATTTCATCGATTATAAAGGCGATCAGAATTTGCCACGCTTTCATGGTCTCTCGATGTTTCCCGTAACCCTCCCAACTAGTTGCAGCTTCTAGGATCGATTCTCCTAGAAGGTCCCAGTAGTCGAGTTTAAAGCCATACTCGACAAAGTCTGCGTGAAGACGACCCTGCTTTTCCAAATAAGGAATCAGCAGGTTAAAATTAGTGCAATTCTTCACACTTATATCAAGCAACTGAACAAAGGCCTTTGAGTGACTGCTAAAAACGGGGTCATAGGTCATTTGCGACTCAGGCATCAGAGCAAATCCGAATAAGTGCTTGATTTTCGGATTCTTGGTGAAAATATTCTTGAAAATCATCGCGCCAATTCCACTTGCGCCCGTTTTACCGATATGATTCCAGGATTGTCTTAAATGAGTGGCTTGGGTTTTGCTGAGTCCCATTGAGCCCAGAGGCGCCCCAGAGCGGCAACCTGAGAAACTTTTGCTTCTCGGATGCAAAATGCCCACGCTGCTTCGTCGAGGCGAAGTGTTGGTGCTAGCGGCTGCTCGGGCTGATTTCTCGGCAGCCACTAATTCTTCCACTTCGCGTAGACAAATTTCAGACGTCGACACTTCTGAAACAAAAACAAGTTGAAAATTAAAAATGCATCAAAAAAGCAATTGCAAAAACACGCAATCAGTTGCATAATGTGTTAATTGTGTGTTTTATGAAACTGATCTTTTTGACCTAATCCTAGAAAGTATTAATTGACTAGAAAAATGTCTACTGATTTTCATTTATTTCATTCATTCAACATTCAGCAGGCAAAATCGAAAACAAAGCATTTTAATTTTGCCATTGGACCACGGTCGTGACTGAGAATTGACATATGGAAATTAGAGTTGCTATTAGGCTAGTGGTTACATAGTTAGAATCGAACAAAGATCCATCATGGAAGACATATGGAAATTAGAGTTGCTATTAGGCTAGTGGTTACATAGTTACATAGAATCGAACAAAGATCCATCATGGAAGATTAATGCCATTACCACATTTAGTATGTCTATGGTGCTATATCGATATCCTTGTAAACCACCATTTGCCTGCAAAATGCCCATAAATTTAGGGTCGATTCTTACTTCCTTAAGGCTTATGCACACCCAGGGCGCATGAGCGGGCGCATTGCATGGCGTACGCCATGCATCAAAATGCGCCCTCGTGTGCATAGACCTTTACATCAAGTTGTTTTCAAGTTAGGTACATGCAACAAGTACGCCATCAACTACATTTGTAACTCGATTCAGTGTTACAGTAAAGTGCAATAACCACACTTATACTGCACGCAACAGCGTACAGTCTACTTACACTGCACGCCATACTCAAATCGATTTACAAGTCACTTATAGCACTGTAGCCCGTTTCAATAAACTCACAGGCCCACAGGCACAAATTTGTGGGCCTGTGACCTGTGGCCACAGGTGCCTGTGAATCCCGTTTCAATAAGCATAAAATGCTGCCTGTCACAGGCCACAGGCACAGGTCACAATTTCACAGTGACGCACGCAATCTGACCGCATGCTCAGCTTGCCAGCAAACGCACATATCTACGCTGCTGAATAACAGCTTGGCTGTTATATGGGCGTTATATGAATTGAAAATTTTTCAGTTAATTTAAATGGTCTATTTTCCGCTTTTATGGGCATTTATGTTTTAATTTCACAGTAAAAATTGTAAAACTTTGTTAACACATCAATTTTCCGACATATAAACTTTTGCCAAACTATATGAAAAGCTATTATTTTTGCTTTAAAATACTCCAAAAGGCAACAAATACACTAGCAAAGTAAGTTAAATAAAAATCCAACTACAAAAAGTTCCAGTACAGCATAAATTATCTATATTGGCGTCCTCACAGGCCACCCGTCGGCCTGTGAAAAAACGCCACAATTGTGAGATAGCTCACAGGCACAAATTTTTATTGAAACAGAACGGCCTGTGAGCGATTTGTGGCTTTTCAAAATCTACCTGTGCCTGTGGCCTGTGGCCTGTGAGCTGTGGCCTGTGCCTGTGAGATATTGAAACCGAACTCACAGGCACAGGCGCACAAATTTGTGGGCCTGTGAGTTTATTGAAACGGGCTACTGGTGGTTGTGCTAAAACTAATTGATACGCATGTGTGAAACCTCTTGCGCTTCGCGCGCTCGTGCTCATGCACTCGGAGTTTCACAAAAACATGCGTATAAATCACTTATGTTATAGCACGCCAAACAGTGCCATAACCCATACTTATTCACCATTACCTAGATATTTTTTACCCACAGAAACCAATGTAAGCATGCATTGACTTTTTAAGTGCTATGTAAACGACTAACGACTAAGTCTTAAGTAAGAATCTACTTAAAGTCTATCTGGTTTAAAAATGTACTCTTCAGAAGTCACAAAGGCCTACGATACAAGATCACCTTAAAAGTAAATATTATTGAAGTTTACACCTTTTCGCTAAACAAAGCAGTTTTGCAGTTTTTGAAGTATATAAAATTTGCGAAAAATAGACAGGAAGCAATGAAGACCTAATTATCTTACAAAATAGCCTGAGGCCAAGAGTGGCCGATAGATTAGGTTAAAACACGTTTATTGATAATGAGTCAGCAAATTTTAATAGTTCTCTCTAAAAACTAGCGTGTTTTCAAGGATATCTTATTAAACACCTTACCTAATAACTTTCTAAAAACTTATGACTCACTTCAACTGCCTTTCTGTGAAAATTGAGATAGGTACAGCTGTAAATATGGATTGCAACTACCAATAATTAACCTACGACCTTTTTAGTGCTTTCAGTCAAAATACGATTACGTAGGACCTTCGTAATCGTATTTTGATTGAAAGCACTAAAAAGAAATAATGCTAAGAAAACGGTTCTTTTGAAATAAGAAACAAGGATTCAGCCAATGGATTTAGCCAATCTAACTACATGATGCCTGCCAACTTTGTATTTAGATTTTAGACTGGTTAGACGCTTCGTATTGGAATGGTAGAAAGGGAATCAGCTTTAGCGTTTTAGATGTTAGGGTCGATTCATACACACAGCCGTCATTATGTCCTCTTAGCCAGCAACAATACAAAAGAACACGCCACAGCTTCCCACTAGAGTTCCCTTCCCAGCTCACACTATAGATACATAAAGTGCAGCACACGATAGCCAATCAAAACACAGTGATGGGGGCTCACGAGCCAATAAGATGGGGTTAGTCTTCATACAAACATTCATACAAACGGCGCGAAAAAATTGACCGGTAGAAAATACCGCCAAATTATGACGCAAATTCGAACGTAAACTAAGCACAATTTTAACGGCTACACGGACACACAGCTGAAATTATTTAAACCACCTCGTAAAATTATACGTTGCCTATAAACTTCATGACCAACACACAATCATATAATTAGACGAGCGCACTAATTTGATCAACATCATTTCATTAATGTTTTCAGCAAAATATCTGAGACGAGTTTTATCCAGTTATTTTCGAATCGTGCCTCTTTAGATGACTAGCTTTTAAAAGATTAAGCTTAAGGCCATTAACTTACTTCTTGTGGCGATTCGGCACAATTTAGGCGAAGACATAATTACAGGTTATTCACGACTTGTAATTAATTAGTAAATAATATTACTTAGCCTAAAAACAAGTACAAAATAGATATATAGCTTCTTAAGGCTCGGTTCATACTTACAGCCAAATGTCCTTATAGCCGGCGAAATTACGGATAGTTAGTGCATAAGATCTGATTGTGGCGTGATTATTTTGTAATTTTACCCAATGAATGGACATACATACGACTGTTAAGTATGACTCGCGCCTTAATCAGGAGTTTAAACTCCCTTAAAGAATTGCTTAAGGCCTATTTACACAAAGGCTGTACGCCATGGAACGCTTGTACGCCATGGAACCATAAGCTCCTTCGTGTGAATAGACCTTAGTGAGTATTACCAAGAGTACATAATAGCTTCTCACTCCATATAGAAGAAGAGTGAGACACTCTCTAGCCTGCCTGTGTTCTAGCACAGGCAGATGCGCTGGTAGTTTTTCAGACTACATGTTGACATTCTATGCAACATGGGGCTGACCAATCAGCGCGTAGATTCCCTTGCGTAACAAACTTTAGTATATAATCGCTGATGCGTTGATAAGCATTAAGATAGGGATAAAAGCTTAATAACTCATTATTTATTCATAGTCTGCTTGCAAAAACATTAAAAAAGGTTTGCAAATACCTCTAGGGATATTTTGGCAAACTTTCAGCGAAACTGATTGAGAAACTTTTGAGATATAAACTTTTCTAAATTTCTTCAAAGTTTCTCAATCAATTCACTGAAAGTTTGCCAAAATAGCCTCAAAGGTATTTGCAAACCTTTTTTAATGTTTTTACAAGCAGACTATGAATAAATAATGAGTGATTAACCTTTATCCCTATCCCGTTTTATGATTGGAGCACGTGCACAGGCGTCTGCCAATCAGAGAACAGAAGCTCGCTTCTGATTGGCCAGTCACATGTTGCATAGAATGTCACCATGTAGCCTGAAAACGACCAGCGCATCTGCCTGTGCTAGAACACAGGCAGGCTGGAGAGTGTCTCACTCTTCTTCTGTATAGAGTGAGACGCTATTATGTACTCTTGTTATTAGCAGGACTTATTTTAAGCTGACTAAACGCTTTGCAAACGGTAGCACATTTTCAAACTAGTTTTAAAAGTGTCGGACGATTTACTGTAAGAATACTTGTCACTATTGAAGTTGAAATTAGTTTTTCCATAATAAGTAATTAGTTATTTTTATGCGCAAAAAATGTTATTAGCCTATTTTGTCACATCTGTGCTTTACTCCAGTTGTAAAAGCACCATGTAATTACCTAATTAAAAACAGTTTGAACGTGAACCTAAGAGGACAAAAAATAAGATGCTGGTCAGCGGCAAAAAAGTAAAAACATTACAGTTTGCTAAAAAACATTGAATTCAGCAAATAAGAGCTAGTTTACTTAAAAATGGCGCTGAAGACGTATTCACAGTGGAGCTAAAATTTGGAAAACGTTGAGTTGGCTTGAATTTTATGTGTATTGTTATGGACTTATGCCTTATTTTTGAAAATTAATGTCAACATGTGGAAGCTTAGCAAAGTAGATATTATTAAAATATTAAAGAAACAATTGGTTTGAAATTTAATTAGTCAATACTAATTATAGTTAAGCTATTTAGCCAATTTTGTTGTTTGCTGATGAATTAAGCATACTCATTAGGAATATAATTTGTTTACTCTTAAATGACACATGCTTCAAAGTACCCGACTGTCATATTTATATTAAGCATAAAAATTGTATGGCAAAAAATTTTGCACAAAAATTTTGCGCAAAAAATCAAACGACATCAAAATCAAACTTTTCAAGTCATGTAGAAATAAATGTTTGAAAGCGTGAAAGAACTTCCCATCTGAAACAGTATGCTGAAAGAGTAAGAGTTAGGGTCGATTCATGCTTGCAGCCGTATGTTCGTCATTCAGCCGGCAAAATTACTAATTAATCATGCCACTCATACTGTATGAGTGGCATGTATGAGTAAGTAGCGGCGTGATTATTTCATAATTGAAGGTATATACGGCTGTATGAAGTATGAATCTACTTTAGCCGTTTTATGACTATTACAGAAAGACTATAAATTCCTCACGAACTTGCAGCGTAGTTTGAGATGAAAATAAAGAAAACTGAATCATGTGATAAATATTTCCAATATCTTAAGAGAATAGGATAAATAATTAGCCTGTAGGCAACTGTGAAAATGCAGCTGATTACAAGAACTACTTTGTCATTGTCATTTGCCAAATGATGACACGTTAGCTAATAATTTTTATGACATACACTGTGTTACGAGAACGAAAGCAGTTGCCCATAAACATACATACGTTAAGTTGCCAGAAGCGAAGCAAGACCAAGGAAGTTTTGTCATTTTTGAAACTATTCAAAAAAATGTCGGCAATAAAATTTTACAAGGGTCACTTAGGAAAAAAATTCCGAGGGGCTGGTTCTCATTTAAGAAGCCCTAAGCCAAAAGCAAGAGTCACTGACTGAAAGCAAGAGCTGGCTGAAATTGACTGGGGAGGGAAGCAGCCGTTTCAGCCCTCAAACTGTCAAAAGGAAGATAAATTAGCTAAGGGTTTGGTCAAAAATGGTTGGGCTTTGTTTGGAAGGTTACCAAGTGGCAAAAATTACATACCTGTTATGTCAGCTACATATGTTACGCCATATGCTATGCTTGTTATGCTTATGCTATGCATTGTATCTGTGGCCCAGAAACCAGTAAGTAATCTCGACTCTTAACAACTAAATCTGCAACCTTTAAATCTTACAAATTGAAGATAAAACGTAACTTTAAAGATTTTTGTAACCTGCAAAGTTCACACGAAATCTAGACTCAGAGCTTGAAAATGCTTAAAGCACGGCGTTTCTTTCATCAAACGAAAGTATATATTAAAGTTCTTTATAGCTAAATTTAACCTGAATTGAGTCAAAACTTTTTAAGAAAGTTCACACAAGTGGCGTCTAAAGATAGAAATGTATATATACTTCAAAGTCAGTTTGGTTTTCTTGAAATGTTTAGGCGTATATTTTTTTGCTTCATATTTTGTGCTATATCACATTAATTTGCTATACCTACATAGCTTTAAATAATATATAATGTTTACGTGTTTATACCTTGTTTAATAATCATGAAATTGTTGTTTATATGTCAACACTTTTTATATCATCAATAACACCATCTACACACTACTGACGTCTAAGTCATTGTTTTTTGCTTATCAAACAAGTAGCACCCACACTAGCGTTAATATAGCTTTGACAATTCCACGCAAATTTAGCATTAGGTTCTGTTTTTCACAACAATACTGCTATTCTATTCACAAAACACTGCAGTAATAAATACTTAACGTAATCATTAATAAAAAGACATCATCTTGTTTTTACGATAAGGTCCGTAAAAATTTTAAAAACGCGATTTCACAATTAAAACGTTAAGACATGGCTAAAAACAAGCACACAACTCTGACTTTGTTGACTGCTTTAATCTTGACATATGTATAGCTCTGTTTTCCTAATGAACAAATTTTTTCAGCTAGTATGTTAAAATAACCAGAGGGTATAAAATGCAAGGGAGTTGATTAACTTAAATCTACTTATCAATCATCAAGTTGCTATCTAAGTTATATATAGATGAACAAACTAGAAATTCAACCAATTAGAAAGCAATGTACCAACGAAGCAGTTTCATTGGTTCATTTCTTATTTCTTATTTCTGCAGTCTAAATGAAGCCTAGATCTAATAAAGCTCAAACATTGCATAACAAAAGCCGTTTATTTTTCACCTGCTTAACTACATTAATAAACACATTAACCCTAAAGCTAAAAAATTAAGCTGCTAAAAGGATAAGGTAACGTTGGCATGAACTATGAGTGCTTTGTGATAAAAAAGCGACAGGATTAAAAAAGCGTCATGCGGTTCCCACTAGACAGAAATACGAATAACAAACGAGAAATACGGTCTTTTTTTAAAAAAGGGCATTTCTCACAAGCTTTTGCTAAAGGGGTTGATAAATTAACTATATTTATATATTTGTCATTTCTGCCTGTCTGAAACCTGGCCTAAGATCTGAAGTCTAACACAGAAATAAAAAAATTAAAAAAATGAAAAAACATTCAAAGTAATCAGCCGAAACCAACTAATCAGAGCTTCATACTGTTTTTGTCTCTGCTGTGAATCGGACCTCAGGGTATCTTTGAATGAGTTGTCATTATTTTCTGTGACTCTTAATAGCAGCAGGCTATTGCTATAGTTGGTGCTTTACGCAACTAGTTTCCAAAAACGTCATTGCTGAAAACTGTAATAAATAGAAGACACAAAATAATGACTAAGAACGAGTAGAAAACGTCCCCACGCTGACGCAAACTTTAAAGTCTGATTCACCAAAAAACAAAAGAAAATAAATGACTGTTTTTCCAAATCTCAAGAGGTTCGGACTCGGGCAAAAAATAATGGGTTTGGTTTAAACTGCTGATTGAAATTTACCAAATGGGTTGAAAAAGATCCTTTGATAGGTACGTGTTACCTGTGGTACTTAAAGACATGCCGCTAAGTTGTTATAATCACAACCAGAATAAGTAAGAATACAAATAAGAGGGGGAGATGGTCTAAGGTCTTGTTTGGGGAGGGCTTGAATTTTTTGGTTACACCAAATCGGTCTTTACCGCCAAAGTGTTGTTTAAATATCTGACGTTTTCTGTAGTATTCTGGAGTAAAATAGGTACTTACAGGGATTCCGAGTAGCTCAAATGGCGGAGCGCTGGTCCGAACAGTTAGACGGGTGGTTCGAATTCGCCCTGGCTAATTCCAATGCTGAAGTTGTGTATTAAAAATTCCCTCTCCCTTTCTTGACATAACTAGGCTTCGATCTCGAACGTGGAATTTTCCGGTCGCCGAAATTGAGTAAGTTAGAGTTTAACTTTTAATAAAGCTATTTAAATTACAATAGCTAGAAAAATTGACTCCCTTGCTGACAGTAAATTAGTTTGATGTTTGGTTTTTCTGACAGTCAGTTTTTTGACCGAGCTTGGCTTGGGTAAACCCTTTATAGCGACACCAGCTGTGACAAGTACGAACCGGGCTTAACTTGAACTACTCATAAATACGCAACTCAGATTTTAGGCATGGGCTTCGTGCCAGCTAAACTAAGCTGAAAATACGCCAAAACTGAGTCGATAGCTTAGACGAACAACAAAAGAATTTTTTCCTAGACACATGATACAAAATGTTCTAACAATTTCCATGAAACTAGCCGGCTATAAATAATTTATGAAATATGGTATAAACAAGGTGACAGCTCACAGAATGGCGTAGTCATGGTGCGAAATTATAGACTGGTATTTTTTCAGACATGCTTGATATTCTTTGAAAAAATATAAAACATACAAAAAAGATAAATATATATAAATATAGGTATATAAATAATTTGTACAACATGACATTTTGTCCGTAGTTTGCTTACAACGGACACCCTTAGTCCTTAATCCCGGTTCATACTTGTCCTTAAAAACTGTTCTTGTCCTTATATTTTAAATCAAACTTCTACAGATTCTTGCAATTTTTCCTTTTCCCTAATCTATGATCAATTTATTCTTGTACTAGACAGGGGCAAGGGTCTTATCCAAAATTGGATTTATAGGATTAGATTTAACTTTATTTCGTCAATAACGCAGCGTCAGTTAAACGTAATTTATTGAAACTTGGCACACACCGAGGTACCGTATTTGAGCCATTTGGAGCAAAATTTCAGACGGCTATTTTCATTTTGTGCTGCGCTATTAGCAAATTTAATTTAAATCTAATCCGCTACATCCAATTTTAGATAAGGCCCCTCGAAAATTCAGAGAAGCTACAGGTCCTCATGCATATGTAATATGTAGTGAACGGCCGATTCACACTTACAGCCTTATGTCCGCTCATGCGTCAAAATAACGAATTTATCCCGTTAGTAATTTTGCCGGCTGAACGGACATAAGGCTGTAAGTATGAATCGACCTTTTTAGCTTAGTAAATACAAATTAGGGTTGCGACAGCAACGTAGGGACTCTAAACACAGTCACGTAGGCTACTGTCAGGTAACCCTTACAATGCTATAAACCAAAATATTTCAGAAGAAACAAAAATGGCTAGGCTTAGCCATAGAAAATTCAAGATAAAAGTCCACGTCTTATCAATTTACAGTCAACACAAGAAAATATTCAAGTGGAAAAAATAAATATCGCCTTATATGCTTCCTTGGAGAAAGAAAATTCTGAGAAAACGACTCAATAGGGACTGCTAAGTCTCAGCACAGAAGGGTTTCCATTGAGCTCTGGATGCAGATGAATAATCTCGGTGTGGAAATTAACGTGAAGCCATATTTTATGTTTGGTAAATTTGACCGTAAACGGGTCCGTTTGTTCATAAGCAACAATTTTGACCGGTTTTTGTACAAAATTTAGTTGGGGTGAAATAAGAAAAATGAATTAAACGTGGTAGGTTAAAATTATTTCTACCGAATAACGCGTGACACTGTTTTTAATGGCGTATACATGGCATACATAGTAAGCCATCAACGTAAATGATTTTAATATCTGCCTCAAGTATACATAAGCAAACGTTAATTTGCATACTTAGTCCATTGTCCGTACCTTAAATGCATTTTAGGAATTTGCCCTTAGATGATAATGCATAGAATCAGGTTTGTTTTTTGCAAGTTCTGTCACTATAAAAACCTTAAAAATTAGCAACAGAATGTCTAATAATGAGTACTTAATAATCTTGACTAAAAATTAATTAAACTTTTTCGAAGCTTTACGTTTTAATAACGTAAGTTCTGCCGGATATTTTGTGATTTAATATATGTACGATTCAATCAAATAGCAGACAATAACTCCAAAAATTACGATACTTTTTCAAGTATAAAGACCGTAAAATGATCCGATTAGTGCTGAAAAATTAGACAATATCGTGTTTAAGCATTTTAGTCAGACTTGTCGAGTGCAAAAGGTCCAATATGTACTTTATGACTGAAAATTACAGTCAACTACGAGGACAAGCATTTTGGTAGAAACTAGAAAAGCTGCCTTTATCCACGAAGTATTAAGGCATAGACATACGCTTCTTTCTCATAGAAGAAGAGTGAGACACTCCTTATAAGTGGTGTGTTAACAATCGAGAAATGTTTACAATGAGAGCCACATATCCAACCAACCTTTCGTGTCTGCCGAGCAGTATTTTGATTGGTTAGCCGAAAATGCATGCATAGGTCAAGAACTTGTTGCATAAAAAAGCTGTAAGAGAAATAGAACCTACAAGGGGGTTGTGGCGTAGTGGTTAAAATTCTCGACGTCGGCGCAAGCGGCCCAGGTTCTATTTTCGACGCCTCCTATTTTTTAAAATTGGAAGCATCTCTTTGCTTCCAACAAGAATAACAGTGTTAAACTGTAGCTTTAGCGTTAGCTTTGCAACAAAAATTGATGTTGAAATGTTTAGCTCTGTAAGACTGTAAAAAAATTTATGCAACAAGCCCCAGGTCTGTGCGGTCAAATTAACGCCGCTTGCACGCTGATTGGCTTGTGCAAGTGTGTTACTCAGAGTCTGCCATCTGATTGGTTAACTCCCTCTCACATCCAGTAGGTAGGGGTGCGCAATTTTACCAAGCTTATCTAGACACTATTCAATCCTTTGTATGAGTGTGAACATCATATACTCTGTTTTTATTACATAGCTTGGCAAGGGTTGGTTCTTGTCGAATTAAAGGACTTGTCTTGTTAGGCCCGGTTCACACTTGTCCTTGTTTTTGTCTTTGTCGCTTTGTCCGTAAGCAATTTTAAGAAAGCAGCTTGACCAAAAAATTTTAGCATGAACAATGTTGGAGTATAAACTAGTGCGTATGCAAAAATCGAAGCCAATACCAATCGGTCTGTTTTTGATAGCAAATTATAAACTGTCCTTGTTCTTATTTATATGCCCTTGCGGACAAGTGTGAACCATGCTTTAACCTTCAAATAAAAAGGACGTTAACTTTTGACCCGTGATTTTTAGTTAAGCCCCGAGGCTAGGTATAGAATTTTTAGTTAAGCTCCGAAGCTAGGTATAGAATTTTTAGAAATAATGTGGCTTACCTTAGAATTTCGATAACAATTTCCTTCGATTGCACTTTTAACAGAAAAACGGGTATATTGGAACACTTCTAGGGTGAAATCTACATTCAATGGTGAGGTAATGCAGCCTTATATAGTCATAGTTGTACCAAAAAAGCAGACAATAAACATAAAGTTAGCTCAGAAATATTTGAATAATATCGAATTATCAAAAACTCAGGTGAGGTTAAATTCTAGCTGTCTGGGTAAAGTCTGAATTTTTTCTAAAAATGAAACACAAATACGTCATTCAAATGACCTCAAACTGGGAAAAACTGAATTTTCTGGTTCGGAAATTAAAAAGTCTTTGTTTAGTTGTCTGGATTAGCTCAACTACAAAACAAACAAGCAATTAGCAGTGTGGTTTATGTTTCTTCGTCAAGGAAGTTTTATAAACTTTACACAAGGCTTTTTGGAAAGCAGAAAAGTCTGCATTATGCAATAGGTGTAATATAGAAGATCCACGTGATATCTGAACGGACATTGCACGTGCATGCATAACCGTGACCCCACGTAGCCCCGAGCAATATAACTGTAATTTACAAATACTTAACATAAATACACAACATACATGTCTTTGACATGTCTTTGATATTATCGACAATTAAGTTTTAACCTATGTAAGTATCACAAGGATTACGGTAGAGAACGCTAATTGTAATGGCGAATCAAAAAAACATACATTTAATGCAGCTTTACGCTTAGCTACTGAAAACTGCGCTTAAAAATGGTGTATTTTAATATTGGTCCAAATATCTCATTTGATGTGTTAACTGTACATTTGTACGACTATACGTGCTGAGTCCATAACGGCGTTTGTTCAAAGTTCATATGTACCTGCAACCCGAGCGAAAGCCACAACGTTTTCATTGCCCACGAGGGAACGGGCCACCAAGTACAGTAACCTACCAAGTGAACCAACTAGCGCCTCTTGGCAGCCGGCCGTTAAGTCCGCTTCATAGTTGCCATTAACATGAAGACAAGGACAAGGACAAGTTTCGGTGCGGTGGTGCAATTTTGCAAAGCATTGACAGAATAATGTACAATAATAATAATAATGTATTTTTTTGCACATGACTTGGAGCTTACACGTACACCAACTTTTGTCACACAAAATATGGCTCGTTTAGCCCAGTAGTTTTTGTGCAAGTGCTTGAGGACAAAACGATAGTGACAGGGATAAGGACAAGTGTGAACCGGACTTTCTTACGTAATGCACGATTTACATAAGTTCGTGTTGTCCTCACGGACTTTGCTAATCCTACGTTTCGTTAATAAACTTAACTCTGCTGCTGGTTGATTGAAAATACTTCCTGATTGGTGCCACCAAGAGTACATAATAGCGTCTCATTCTATATAGAAGAAGAGTGAGACACTCTCCAGCCTGCCTGTGTTCTAGCACAGGCAGATGCGCTGGTCGTTTTCAGGCTACATGTTGACATTCTATGCAACATGTGACTGGCCAATCAGAAGCGAGCTTCTATTCTCTGATTGGCAGACGCCTGTGCACGTGCTCCAATCATAAAACGGGATAAGGATAAGGGTTAATAACTCATTATTTATTCATAGTCTGCTTGTAAAAACATTAAAAAAGGTTTGCAAATACCTTTGGGGATATTTTGGCAAACTTTCAGCGAAATTGATTGAGAAACTTTGAAGAAATTCAGAAAAGTTTATATCTCAAAAGTTTCTCAATCAATTTCGCTGAAAGTTTGTCAAAATATCCCCAACGGTATTTGCAAACCTTTTTTGATGTTTTTACAAGCAGACTATGAATAAATAATGAGTTATTAAGCTTTTATCCCTATCTTAATGCTTATCAACGCATCAGCGATTATATACTAAAGTGTGTTACGCAGGGAATCTACGCGCTGATTGGCCAGTCACATGTTGCATAGAATGTCAACATGTAGCGCGAAAACGACCAGCGCATCTGCCTGTGCTAGAACACAGGCAGGCTGGAGAGTGTCTCACTCTTCTTCTATATAGAGTGAGAAGCTATTATGTACTCTTGGTGCCACTTAAACGACTATTTGACTACTCGTTCTACGGTAGAACGTTGGCTGCCCAGAGTTAAAACTGTGAATTAATTCAGAAAGCGTAATTCCGTTGCCCTAATTCATGAAAATGTTTAACTTCGAAAATTTCAGGGTCCGGTTTCTAATTCATTAATGCCAGTCCTAAGCTTGGTTTGTCGTTGGTTAAACTTTGAGCTTGTTTAGACAAAAGATTCCAAACAAAATATCTTTTAAGTACTTTAAAGAAGTAAATATGACGGAAGAAAAAAGTATTTTGTTTCTGGATGCATAGCCCGGTTCATACTTGTCCTTAAAAACACAAAAACAGGGACAAAGACAAATTTTGGTCAGCTGCTGTGAAAATTTTTCCCAAGCGTTTCGGAAATTTTGGAATACGAACTGCAGATGACTCCAGCGTTATTCATGCGAAAAGTTGACTTTTTGGCCGGGCATTATTCTTGGAATTGCTTATGGACAAGACGATAAGGACAAGGACAAATGAACCGGGCTTAAGATTCTAATAATAAATTGTGTGACTTGAGAGAAAATAAATAATAAGCTAACACAGAACCTGCAAGTTTACCAGCGGTAAATATTTGACCATAGCTGCGGGTAAAAAACTCATCAAACAAACTACTACCTACTACTACCACCTCTCAAAGTTTAAAAAAGTCTGATCCAAAATGATAGCTTCTGAAAAAATGCTTGAATAGCTAGACTTTAGAAAAAGTTTAGTTCGATCTAAGCAACACATTACGCCCTACTGACAAAAACGCAAAACTGTAAAACAGAGAGGTCTCAGACAAAAACGTAGCAAAGGCCAATTTAAGGAAACTTCTTTTGACTTCTTATCAGAGAAACTGTGTTTTGGAACTCAATTATAACTTTTAGCAAACTTTCCTAAGTTCAATTACAAACTGCTGTAATAACAAAAGAAAATAGCATCAAGGGAAAATAAACTTCATTTCCATAAGAGTAAAATTTTTCTAGAATCATCATTTTAAACAGACTTTGTAACGAAATGTCTGAAATCTGGGCATACATACGTTTTTTATGACTAAACACGTAAAAGGCAATTGTGTATGTATAATTTTCGGCTAAACGGGAACTAAATGGATAAACAATGCGGGATTGTGGTTCTTTACGATTTACCTTATCATAATTGGTTTTAATAAAAAAAATTAAAAAAGGCAAAAATTTAAATGTTAAACCAGAAATCACTGAGATTTCCACACACATAGCACGACATCGTTATATAATTTTGAAAGTTTCTAAACAAGTTTTACGCCAAGTTTTGCAGTAGTGTTACTGTTTTAAGTTAGACAAATAGAAGTTAGCATTATCGATGTTTAGTTAATTAAAAAAGTTGAAATTCTAAAAATAGAAACCAGATAAATAGAAATCTGACCTCTGTATAGTTTATTCAGCGAAACCTGTTTACCAAAAACTGTTTCCTACAGACCTGCAGAATTTAATTGTACTGACCTAGCCCGAAAAACATTTGTATTTGCAAAGAAGAATAAAATATTTACGGAAAACCTTTAGCCTTTTTGGAAAGTGGCCAATTTTTATGAAAAAGCTAGTATTTTTTGCTTGAGCAAGTTTTCGATGTTATGACTGAAATAATAAATAAATAAAAAACCTAAAAAATAATAAAGGCTTTATATTTCAATTGTAAAACGAACAAAAATAGAAAATTTTCGTAAGAAATTTGAAATTTCCATTAACACTGATTCATAAAAAACTGATGACCCTTTTTCATTTTAGATCATTTTCGATAATGACACTAAAAACAATTTTCATATATTAGGACTTTAAAGGTATTCAACTCTATTTTAGGAAATTTTGAAAGTAGACGCAAAAACAAGGAAAAATCGCTTTGCCAAATTTTAGAAATGGTGGCAAATCTTGTGTTGATAAACTGATAATTACAGTTAATAAGATTATTGATTATTATTATTATTATTAAGACATAAGGCGTACGTTACGGAAAGCAAGTGCAAACTCACTAGGAAAAGGCACCAATATATACGCTGCTATAATAGCCATGGCAAGGACAGAAAGTTAGGAAGTAGAAGGGGACCCCTAAATTTAGTACGTAAGTTTTAATAGTGCCGGCACACAAACTAACACACGTATGCATGTACAGTCATTTTCAAATGAAAATGGATTTGCCCGACGCCATTTCATCATCCGACGCGTCGGATTGCAGCATCCGTCGCGTCGGGTGACATCATCCGTCGCGTCGGATGACATCATCCGACGCGTCGGGTTGCATCACCGAGGCCGTCGGATGACATCATCCGACCGGCCTGGCTGGGTGTCGGATTGCAACATAGAGTTGGAAATTGGAGAGCTTGCAGGAAAAATTTATGAGGGTGACTCCACAAAGAGTTATGCGAAACTTTTATAGTTTATTTTGATATGTTGATTAATAGCTGTTTTCTTGAAATATAAGGTAATTTTATCTACTGAATTCTGATTTTTATTAGTTAAAGAAACTAAACAATAAAATAAGGTAGCATTTGCACTGAAGAAACCACCCCTATTCAAAACTTTAGGCTTGAATTTTGACAGCTAATTAATCACTGGCTGGCAAAACTCTAGGCGTCGGATTGCATAACCGAGGGCGTCGGATGACATCACCCGACGCGTCGGATGACATCACCCGACGCGTCGGATGACATCATCCGACGCGTCCGATTTCATCACTAATCCCGACGCCTAGAATCTATTTTCATTTGAAACCGACTGTAGTAACACCCGTGTCGGACTGCAGCCGACCGGACTTAGTATGAATGTAGGTATGTTTGGCAATACGAGGCAATTGGGGTAGTTACACACACTGTTTCACACTTTTTCTTTGGTATGTACTAGCACTCTGGACTTCTTGAATCCAGCTGATCCAGTTCGATCTGGTAAAACCTCCAGGATTGGGGGAGGCACTAAATTACGCACATCTCTTTTTCACACCTATTTCACTTCCAAAACTTATGTTAAACTGCTCATTGTAAATTGTTTGTAATATGTAGTTCTATAATAGCATTTCATGTTTTGCTCAGGTTTTGGTGCAATATGCATTATATTTTGCTCAAAATTCTTGTTGTTTCTTAGTTTGTTATAATAGTCGTTTGTTCTTTATTTTGCCATTATGTAAATTGTGTTTGATCTCTTGTATGCCTTGTAGTTTTGAAATTTTTGGCTGAGAAAATGCCTAGGTCAAAAGGGCCGGACCCGGTTTAAATTGTGCTGGGCACTCCAGAGACGTCGTACCCGCACAGGGGGGCACCTGTTGTATATTCAGGGTCCCACCCTTGTTGACCTAGCCATTTTATAGTCCATTTAGCATTGAGCTCTATTCACGTTTAGTTGTCATAGTAACGAAGGCGCAATTGAGCCTAATTCATACGCATTTTGGTGATAGTTTAAGAACTTAAATTCAGTCTAAAAAGTAGTCTAATTACGTTCTAATTATGTTTCGAGATATATTTTAAAAGAGGACATTTAGTTTGAGTCTGAAATGCTAAGTTTTGAATAGTGTTAATAAGAATGCAATGCAAGCTAGTTGGTTGGCTTGTTGGGATCCATGATGGCCGGTTGTGTCTAATAACAGGGGGGCAAATTTGTGGGTTGCAATACTAAATATTTCTGAGTTTAGAGGACAAACGTCTCGAGGTAGGGTTTGAATATCGACACAAATTATCGTATTAGTTACTGTATTTAATATGCATTGTGCAATTGGTTCACCAGTGTAAATTCTGTATTAGTCGGGCTCGTCAATAAAGCCTTATTTTTAGCTCTGTGTTCGCGTGTACTGGTGCAATATTTGGTCTCCGCGTTTGTGTTACTAGGGCCCGTAGGGGTAATAATTAGAGTGCTCCCGAACCTGTCATTGAGCGAGTTCTAGACGTGTAGTTCGACGCTCTCAGCGTCAAGTTGTTATCACTGCGTGCTCTCCGGCACAGATAGGCACCGGTCACGGATATTGAGATAGCCCGCCAGCTCACGCGGATGACATAAGACCGGGGGCCGCAGTATAACATAGCATAATCTAATCCAGTTAATGAAAAATATTAAAAATGACTATTACATGCTTTCAGAATGTGTTTTACTGCACTATCTTATATACTAAATGTGAAATATATATAAAAGACCTAACAATTATGATAACACACCGTAATGCTCTTCCTTTACTTCAGGCTTACAACTGAGCACTGATAGTTAATAGATGTAGCTACAGGCATAAAATACGAGTCTAAGTTTGAACCTAACAATGTACAGATCAATAGTAATAATAACAGGCATATATATCCACCGCTTGGAAACAATTACTTAAGTTTTTAAACTTTGGCTATATTAATTATCTACCTCATTATCACAGTATGTGCTGCCAAGTAATCTATATTATTACCAAACAAACTTCTGCCTGAGTATGAAACCTATGCTGCATCAGTGCATTGCAAAAAAGTTTCCAATTGATTACTGGTACTAAAGGTTACCGGAAAAGGAAAAAGTTTCGTCCAAAAGGACCAAAGTAAAATATGTTAAAATATGCGTTGTCATTGAGAAACATGGCCTACGAGACGTGGGTGCTGTGGTGTAGTGGTTAAGCACTAAGCAGTCGGCTTCAACTTGAATGTCGCATACATAGTTATTGTTCAAAATTAGGGTGAGCCAGTTAGAACCTTAGGACTCGGTTGTGATTCGTTCTGGGTCGATCATGAAACCTCAACCTGTGGTTGTGACTAAGCTCAGAAGTGTTGTTTGATTGGCATAAGCTTTGAGGCCTGCGTGTGGATGTGTTCTCCGCCATAAAGCCCGGTTCATACTTGTCTTGTCTTGAAGAACACAATAACATGGCCAAGGACAAATTTCGGCTGCTGTCAATTTATTTATTTTTATGAGTTTACTGAGTTCAAAGTCTAGTAGCTGAGCAAAATTAGTCAAATCCGTACCCAACTACATAGTTTCGTCGCGTATAAAACGTAGCTTTGGCATGACTGATATTTACATCATTATCGATGTATTGTGGGGTACTTTTACAAAATTTTGACCTATGACCCTGTTAAGTACTTGGTAGGATGGTCCTATTGTTTTGAGTTTTGACACCTATACACGGTATGTCGCTTGAGGTCACCCTTCACTTTACGGTTTATTACCTCCTTTCCATAAATCATTCACCCTTGAAATTTATTGCTGTTGTAATTTAACTGGCGCAGGAATGGCCCACACAGCGCAGGAATGGACCACATAGCGCAGGAACGTGTACATACACAACGTCTACCTCACGTAGCATAGACATATATTTCTAATTTACGACTACTTAAATACGCGACATTAGACTTCTTTGACAATACCGACACCACAGCCTTACGCTGGTTTTACGGTACTAGACTCTAAGTGCAGGAATGGGTATCTAAATTGGTTTAAAAACTTGACGGGCGCAGGAATGGGACAACACCTAATAGATTACGTTTTGCAACTCGCGTAGTTTTACCAACTAATTAAATTTACATCTAATCCGCAAAATCCAATTTTGGTTAAGAACGTCTGTATGGGAGAAACATTTTACCAAGCTTTTTATACTGCATCAGTGTAACCTGGGTTAATACTAATAATATACAAGAGTAGTTTTATTAATGTTTATTAAAATTAATTAACTCACTAGAATTGCGTTCAATGGGCGGCATCAGTAAATTGATAGAAGGCACCTCGAAAGCACAACTGAAAGGATAAGAATTGTGCTTCCGAACGGCTGTCATTGAATCGAAGGAAATCATCGCCGGCCAAATTATTTAAAATTAATTAATAGAAAAGCGAAACCAATCTGAAATTAAGAAAAAATAGAGTTGTCAAATCATGCCGCTTGATTTTTGTCGGTGTTAGGAATTTTTTACTTTCCTTATGGCAAGGCTCAGCAAACGTGAGTATGCAAATTAGCAAAACACTTAAGTGTGGGCGATTTGGATTCGGGCTCATGCTGTGGTTTAATCCAGAGTTGTTGTCAGGCTTGGTTTGGGCTTGGGCTTAGTTTTAAATTTTAGAAATTTATATGTTGTTATGCATAGCTTACGGTAGGAAGAACAACTACAACAGAATTTTTGATCGATAAGATTTTCTGTCTATTACCAAGAGTGCATAATAGTGTTTCACTCGTATAAAAAAACTGAGATGTATGTGTGTTGTATGAGTGTTTTGCTACAAAATAAACAAAACACAGATAGTTTGCCTAAAAATAAGTAGGTTTGAGTCCAAGTGTAAAGGATTTGTTGTTTCTTTGTTTCAAGACAAATTTCTCCGCAAATGACGACATATGTATATTGTTTTGTTGCCTTATATGAAAGTTCTGAATCTGTTTTTCTAACTCAATGACGAAAGCCTTAATGCTTAGTCATTATTATTGGCATTAAGTCCGATTGTTTATTTCATAAATAATTATAATGTTTACATAAATTTGTGTAATTTATAGATGAGTTGCGTGTGACTGTTGTCGTGACTTTGTCTTCTAAACTTTAATGCCCAGAGTTCTTCCTTCTAGGCAGCAAGTTTCTTTTTTTCTGACACCTTCGGGTTTTTTGGCCATTGCTCGAGTTGCGTGAATTGTAGAGACTAGAAAGACTGCATTCGATAGAGAATTAAATGACAAAAACAAAACATACCATCGATAAGGGTTGCATCGTTTTTTATATTTTTTATGCTCTTGAAATATACTGTTTTATTTTGCTTTCGTGCAAGAGTTCATTATGAAACTAGAAATTGTGCGAGTGTAACTTTTTTAGCAGAATTTTTGTCAGAGCGAGTTAATATTCCACAAAAATGTTCAAAATCAAAGTTATTTCAGCTGGAGGATAGGCGTTAAGAAAAGTATTTACTTTCACAAAAACGTGACTGAAAATTGCCTTGAGCCAATAACCGCGCAGTCAACTTTAAGAACCACTTGTTTGTGCTAAATAGTTTCAAAGAAAATTTCGCCAAAAAATCTTTCCAAAATAAGACCCGGGACTTAACTTATTTTGATAAATCTCAACTGTATTTTCAGTTAGCTTCCATGAAAACAGCCTTTGTTCAAAACAGCTAATGTGGAAGCTCAGGTGTTAAAGTAACTGGCTGGTAACAAAACAAAATAACTTGACAACAAAGTCGTTCAACAATAGCTGTTTCTGCTCTTAAATAATGAAAAGTATTGTTCAATTTTCTTTCGAATTCTTCTTGAGATATTTAAGCGTCCCTGAATAGTTAATCCTTAGGCACATATGGGGGTACAAAATGTTAATATGAAATGGTGTTTGAAATAGCGCGTGAGAATTAGCAAGCTTAACATACAATTATCAGACTATATCTAGTATCTACCACGCCTAAATTTATAAGTAAACCAACCAGAGTCAGCTAAAACCTGTTGTGCAGTAATAGATGTAAATACCAACGGATAAATACATAGATAATTAGGAAATACGTTTGTCTCTGTTTGCGAGATATTCATATTCAGGCAAAATATGTGAGGCAAATTTATGCTCTGGAGTTGAAGGTACACAAACGCACTGCCAAAATATGCACTGCGTGCGCAGAATCAAAATTAAAGACTTGTTTTAACACAAAATATCTTGGGCATGAATTTGCCTGGTGTAGCAGCTCCGAAAAGAATACCGTTACTTGAACAAGCACGTTTTGCGAGTAAAGTAAAACTAATTTTTGACAGATTTCGTTGCAACCTTCGATTCATGGCCGAGGATATTCTTCGAATATAAAACGCGGCTCAAAGTTTTGTAAAGCCAACCGTTTTAAATGTCAAGCTGAACATGTTTTCTTAGCTGAATCTTTTCTGCTCAATCTTGCTTTCACAATCGTTATGAAAACTTTTCCGTTTAAAAACCGTTTACAATGAGCCATTCAAATGATTCTCTAGCTATATGAATCGTATTATAACAAAAACATAAACAGCCACGCGAAACAAAAAAAACACAAAAATAAAGAACTCTACAATTGAAAGAAAAAATCTAGAAATCAGATTCAGCCAGATCAGACCAGCTCAATAGTTAATCTTATCATCTTTATCTTAAACCTATCAAAAGTTCAGAAGACAGCAAAAGCAGAAATTAAACTCAAAACCCATTTTCTCGTCTCGCTATAAAATGACACCTTCAAGTCAATTCATCAAAAGCAGGTTTTCAGAGCCAAGTTTCAGCATCGTTAGTGCGTCAAATTAATTATTAGATGACCGTAATTGCGGAAATGATGAATTTTAAATATTAACAAAGCCTTAATTATTCAGCTTGACATAATTAAGACTGAATTATAAGGCAATGGAAATTTTTTGTGTATTACCCTGCTTATGTACTGTGTACTTGTACTGTACTACTGCCTACTTCTGTAGTGTCCTATATACGCAATCTAATCAATAATCATGGTCTGTCGTTAAATATTGCCTTATGCAACACACGTGAAATTGGAAAACTTTACGCTGTCTTCATGTCTTGCGCCAGAATATGATCCCTCGACATTATATCATACCTGTCTTGAAAAACTAGTGCAATAAATACGTCAATAACTATGTAAGTGCACGCTGCTGGACTCACAGCGTGCATCCAGATCAAATTACTGCTGGAGGCGTACGTTTTAGTTATTGATTTATCGCACTGTATATTTCAAAACATGCATAAAATGTATGGGTTATAGCACTCGTTGGCGTGCTATAAGTGATTTATACGCATGTTTCTGTGAAACTCCGAGTGCAGGAGCACGAGTGCGCGAAGCGCACGAGTGCACCTGCACGAGGGTTTCACACATGCGTATCAATTACTTTTAGCACAACCACCAGTGCTATAAGTGACTTGTAAATCGATTCAAGTATAGCGTGCAGTATAAGTAGACTGCACGCTGCTGCGTGCAGTATAAGTCAGGTTATTGCACTTTACTGTAACACTGAATCGAGTTACAAAAGTACGTTATTGACGAACTTAGTAGTGTGCATTCAATAGCTATTCGCACTGGCACATGGAGCCGTTTAAACTCATGTGCTACACGCACTTATAGGTGCTCGTAAAATAATAGGTAATCTTAATTGCGTAATGCGTAATGTCAGGACATTTGACACGAAGGCGCATGAGCGGACGCAGTGTATGGCATATGCCATAGCGTAGGTACGCTATGAAAAAAATGCGCCCTCGTGTGAATGGGCTCTTAGGGTCTTATCCAGAATTGGATTTATCGGACTCGATTTAACTTTATTTCGTCAATAACGCAGCGCCAGTTAAACGTAATGTATTGAAACTTGGCACACCCGATATGCTGTATGTGAGCCATGTAGGGCAAAATTTCAGCCGGCTATTTTCCTTTTGTGCTGCGCTATTAGCAAAATGAATTTAAATCCGTTAAATCCAATTTTGGATAAGGCCCTTGAGGCAATAAGGCGATTGAAAATAACGCAAGTAATAACAGTCAAATTAAGTGCACTGAATGAGCTAGCGAATTATGTCTGTGGTAAAAACATATCATTTTGAAAATTTAATTAATTTATTTGATGTTCAGGAGGTGTTTTTCTATCTAATAGAACTACCGCCATGCATTAGCATAGAACACCCCCTAATTTTCAGCCTACACCCTTAACCTCTAATCAGAGGGGAAAGACCGATAATTTCAGATTAGGTATCACTAAGCTTCAGAAAACATCAACTATAACTCTGACCGTACAAAGTTAATTTGAACCGGAAGGAAGGAAGGGAAGCATGTTATTGCTTATTGCTGAATGTACCAAAAAGTGCTGTTGTTTTGATACCACTCAGATCTTTCGATACAGGTATCAATATTAAAATCGATATCACAAGTAGTGCATAAATTATGGTATCATATTTAAATCATTTGCTATCATTTTTACAAAATATTTATATCCCGTATCATATTCACATCATATTTATATTTTTCCAAGTATCAAATATCAAATGGATTTATCATGTTTATTAAATTATTTTACGGTATTAAAACAGCAGTACCCAGAAAGAAGCTATGTAGTATATGCTAACGTTCTTAAGTAATAAACATTACCTACTTCATAAAAAAGCATTTTTAGTAATTATTTCAGTAACTGCCATTATTGTCACCAAGAGTGCTAGCTCATCACATCATTCTTCTATAATTGTACTGTTTAATGGCGATCAGATGCTTAATGCTAAATAAGTAAACTTTTATGGATATTAGTGGATAAGGCAACTTTTTTTGACTCCTCCAGCTATATACCTATATAAATATAAAATGATTATAGGCTATTCAGTTTCTGGTAACCTGGTAACGAAGATGAAAACCTGGCAAAATCGGAAATAAAAAATGCCAGACAGAAGATTGAAACTTTACATCCGGTAGAAAAGTTGTTTCCGTACAAACAAGTCTGACCTAGTTTTCTAATATATATACTTGGTAGGTCCTGGTGGTGCAGATTTCGGTTAGCATTGATTGAATGTACTATGTATATTTATTTAAAACCTATATGCCATTATATCATACCTTTTTTGAAAAAAACAGTGCAATAACTGACTTCAATAAATAAGTGCATGCTCTTAGAGTTACAGGTGTATTAACAATCAGTTATTGCACTTTTCTATGCGTGAACTTTAGTTATTAAGTTATCGTACTTATATAATTCAAGCTAGTTATATTGACAGTAAGTTAAGGGTACACTCAGTAATTATACGCGCTGGTACGTGAAGCCCGTGTGCTTGAAGCGCGCAGTCATTCATTCACTTAGTGCTTCACGCCTTATAACGTGCCCAGTGTCGACTTCGAACTGTTAAACCCGGTTCATACTCGTCCTTGTCCTTGTCCCTATCGTTTTTTCCTTGAACGATTCCAAGAAAACTGCCTGGTCAAATAAGCCAACTGTTAACATGAATAAAGCTGGGGTCACTTGCAGATCGAATGCAAAAAAATAGCCCGAATCCTTGTGTCAATCATTCACAGCAGTTGACCGAAATTTGTCCTTGTCCCTGTCCCTGTGTCCCGAAGGACAAGTATGAACCGGGCTTTAGCATTGATGCCTTAATTTTTCTGCAGAGATGTAGGCACCGTGCAAAATGAACTTACGTTTAGAAAATGCCTTCAACTGTTTTAAGTACTGTTCAGGTGTTTCATGTATAGCCTAATCAGCTATGCATAAGCGATTCTCCTGTTGCAATAAGGTTCTATTGTTTTGAGCTTCTCAGGCGTGCTAACTTTCAGCTTAAATTTTTTTGTCGAAAACAAAAGCAGGTTCAAACCGATGAACACTTGCAGAATTTTGCATTTTACCATTTTTAATGAACTGTAAATTTTCTTGTGTAATGACGGAAACTAAAGTCCTAAAATTTTAAATTTTTCAGCCGGAAATTTATAGCCTGTTTTGAGTTTAAAAATAGCCTTCAGGAAAAAACCGCACGACGCACAATATGTCAATTGATTACGGTAGTTCAATCACTAAATAAATATTTGCCAAACTGGCGAAAAGTAGTGTCTCAAAAATAACAAGTCGCCCCCAAAATGGGCAACGTTGCTTACTCGGTTGTATTTCTAATCATTTCAAACTGTTTACATTAAGAAGGTGCTTAAAAGACTGAACAAACTTTTTTGTCTGTCATTCTAATATTCCGTTTTAAATGAACTGTATACCTAGCTAGAAATGCACACAGAAAACCTATGTACATCAAGAGGCTACGCTCCGCAGTGGACAAAGCCACAAAGAATACTAGGGAGAGTGTCATACTCCAGATATGTACTCGTACTCAGGGCCCGATTTATCGAAACAGCAAATGTTCGTCGTTGAAAATGTTCGTCGTTGAAAAAGCAAATGTTCGTCGTTGAAAAAAAAATGTTCGTCGTTGAAAGTTCGTCGTTGAAATTGTTCGTCGTTGAAAAATTTTTCAACGACGAGCTTTGGTTTTTTAGAACATTATTATGTTCTAAAAGACAAAAGCTCGTCGTTGAAAAAATTTTCAACGACGAACATTTCAACGGAGCTCAAGATATCCGTTGAAATGTTCGCCGTTGAAAATTTTTCAACGACGAACATTTGTTTTTCAACGACGAACATTTGTTTTTCAACGACGAACATTTGTTTTTCAACGACGAACATTTGTTTTTTCAACGACGAACATTTTCAACGACGAACATTTGCTTTTTCAACGACGAACATTTGTTTTTCAACGACGAACATTTGTTTTTCAACGACGAACATTTGTCCTATAATTACATGTTATGTTCACCGTTGAAAATGTTTCGATCAATCCAAAATTTTCAACGACGAACATTTTCAACGACGAACATTTTCAACGACGAACATTTTGCTTCGATAAATCGGGCCCTGATGAAACACAATGTTCGCAGTGTAAAATATAGCCTAATGTTTGAATGTATTTCAAGCTAGGTAGTTCATTTATGTAGAACTTGGCCCATTTTTTCGAAAAAAATTTCTCCGTTTATGTTCTCCGTTTTAATCACTCAGTTTAGAAGTTCTCTGTTTAATACATGGAAAACATTTAAATGGAAAGCCTTGGACGGAGAACATTTAAACGGAGAACTTAAGCGCAGGGTTTCTAAAAACGGAAAACTTAAACGGAGAACATTTTTTTCGAAAAATTGGACCCGGGATATTAAAGTCACAGACATAAAGTTCGTTCATCAGCTTCTTAGGTACACAGAGTTTGCATGCCTAGAAATACAACCGGGTAAAGCAACGTTGCCGATCTTAGGTTGCGACTTGTTTCTCTATTTTGTTGGAATAAAATAGGCAAACGGTGCGTGATGTTTAAAATATTTGGTTTGTGTTCATTTCAGGGTTAAATGCAGAATCGTCGTTGAAATAAGTAAAAATAAAACACTGTTACCGGCATTTACACTTAATTTATTGTTTCTCTAGCGGCAAGCGGTTTTTGACATTACCAAGAGTACATAATAGGAAAAATATGACACTTTTGCAATTAATCAAACACTACATCGAACAAATGCCCAAGCGCAGAACCCCTTGTTTACCAACCCCTGGCTCGCATCATAATAAAAACTTTACGAAAGAAAGCTAGAATTAATTCTGAATAGACTGTCACAAACAAATAAAGTGCATCTTTGGTTGAAAAGCAGAATGAGAGAATTCAAACGGAAAGTCAGAAACCCCGAGAAATGAATTTCTGTTTTCTAGCATTTCCATTAAAAGATGAGCGCCCACCCAGATGGAGTGCCCTTTTGGCTCGGGTGCGGGGCTGACGCGTAGAATTAATCAAGATATGAATTGTAAATTATTCAGATTGCTTCAGAATCATTGGCGCACGGCGAGTCACCGGGAACAATTTTATCAAGAGTACATAAGATTATTATTATTAACCCTATTGTGTACTCTTGATATGACTTATTAGATGGGACGGCCATTAGATGTATATATTTACTATACGTCGATGACCAGTTTTACACTTTATGCATGAAACTACAGAGCTAGAGAATAACGTTGGCCAACGTCCTATATCCTGCACTTTTCTAAAAATGCGGTACCGTCATTTCCGAACAGTGTCGGATATGGTATAAAGTCCCTGCGGGAATGAACAAGCTTCGAGAGCTGCTTCATTCCCGTAGGGCCATAATAGCATTATTTAACAAAGTGCGGGATATAGGACTTGGGTCATAACGTTATGGACTTTTCTTAAAAATTATATTAACCTACATTAATTTTAGTGCCTTGACGGAAGATTGAAGAAAGTTTGAATGTGCAAATCTGCATCTGCAAAATTTTAGAAGTTACGTTGATCCTTTCGTTGAATTATGAAGTTAAGCTAGTTAATCTAATCCAGTTAATATTAATTCATGAAAAGGCCCAAAGTTAAATAAGCCAGTTGAAGCCAAGAAGCCGTTTATTGCACTAAAATGTACAGTACGATCAAAAAATAGAAAATGACAAATGAACTGGAATTCTAACTACGCAAATTAACCATATTAAATTGAATAATTTTTGAAACATCATTTTTTACAAAAATTAAAGTTTCAGTTCGCTACGTGGAAAATCGAAATAAAACTTCAGGTATTAAACTTTAAGTAATAAGTAAAGTATTAACTTTAAGAGTGAGAATTCCAATGTTTTCACCAAAGCATAGTACAATAGTAAAAATATCTAAAATATCACATTAAATTGGTATGCTACAAAGCTAATGGGTATAAAGTTACAGTGTTACAATAATAAAAACTAATATAATATAATACATATGTACGTCATTATTTATATTTGTATTATAAAACTATTGCAACAGTTATTGCGGAAAATTGCACTGTACAAACACCATAGGCAAGAGTATGCAAGTGTTAATAATACAATAGCAAGAGTACACACAATCTGCTGTACTCTTGATCACAGTGACACCTATGCTGAAAGTAGCTTCCAATTTTATACCTTTGGCCTCAATAGAGTGTTAGAAACTTTACTTAGATTTTGATTTAGTTCAGTAGTAGAGGGTGAACCAGGGTGAATTTTTAACACGTTAACTCAATTCGAATTTATCACAAATTCATAAAAACAAGAGTACATACGAATGTCTCACTCGTTATATAATAATTCCCTCAAAAAGAATCAAACTACTATATTAATACGTACTCTTGATGAAAACAGCTTAGTTTTGCTGTATTTCCAAACTCTAGTTTGTACGTAGCTCACAGAATAGATGGTATGAAATTGGAAGTTTACCAGTTATCACAATTCACAACCAATAAGTGAAATTAGATAAAGAACCAAGTCATGTACACCAATAACAAACTAATGTGCTAAATTACATACCAGACACTTTATACTGTTAAGGTGGCTAATACTGAAGGTTTGTCTAATTTAAGCCCGGTTCATACTTGTCCTTAGGAACATAAGGACAAGGACAAATCCGTTGCTATAGCAACACTTACAGAATGGTATTGGCTAGTGTTTTTGCATACGCACTACAATTGTAATGCAACATTGTCAACGCAAAAAACATGTCATATTCGGTCAAGCAATTTTGCTCAAAGACAAAACGACAGGGACAAGAACAAGGACAAGTATGAACCGGGCTTTAAAGTAGTTAAAAACTGTGAAAAGAACAGGTTGAGAATCAGTGTGAAAAATAGTAGTGGTTCAACCAAATAACAAAGTTGAAAATTTTTACAAAGTACAATAAAATACAAAGTTTTCAAGCAAGTCTGTTGGAAAACTTTTGTTAGAAACCATATGTTACCGTTTTGCCGCGTATATTGAGAAAAATTTCTACAATTGTCGATTTATGTCAAATCTTACGTAAAAATGATTAACAAAAACGACCTGAGAATACTAGAAATGCTTTTTCAACGGTGTGTAAGTATGTAAGTACCAAGCAATTATCAAAAAAGTCTATGTTCAAGATATTCAAATCAAACAGCACCAACAATCTTAAAATCTGATACAAAAAAATGACAGTCTTACGTGACTAAAATTTAGAAAATAGCAATGCTGCCAACATGCTGACTCATAAGAGAATTAAAATTGAACATAAGCCGTTTTTGTATTATACTTCGGACAATAGCTAACAGATGCTGAACTATAAGTGAATTCTTTGTTAGCGCACGCAAACACGCTTAGGCCAGATTCATACTTGTCCTTAAGGAACTGAGAACAGGGACACGGACACATTTCGAAAGAATATCCTACGGTTGTTATGATTCTAGTTGTTTGGGAATCACTTAGCATAAAAAACCAGGCTACAACAGTTGTGTGCTGATCAAAAAAATACATAGTTAATTTGAGTAGATCACATGATACATGCACGAAATACATCAATCAATAAAAACACCTAAAACATGTTAATACCAAGAGTACATAATAATTTGTCACTATGAGATTTCTGTATCGATTCATACAGACAGTCTGTGTCCATTCAGTCGAAAAAATAGTAAAAATTACCACCCGCTCATCACCCGTCCAGCTTAGCTGTTGGCGTGCTTTTTTTGTAGCTCCACCGGCTGAGAGGACACACAGTTGCAAGTATGAATCGACACTCAATCAAAATCAGTGACATTATATGTATTCTTGTCAATACCTAGAGAAGAGTACATAGGCAAGAGTATGACAATCTTCTCTACCCTAGCAAGGCGGTCGCAACTATGTTTCTGTTGAAACGAAGAGGAAGCCCCAATTCAAGAAAGAAAGTTATAGAGGCGTTGGGAATCGCACCCGGGCCGCTCGCGTCGACGACAAGAATGCTAACCACTACACCACAGCTCCCAAGTCTCATATGCCCTAATTCTCATTTACAACATTTCGGCCTTTATCGTCGTTATTGATTTTAGAGGGGGTTCACAACCCTATGAAATCAAGATGATGCAAGATGCTTGATTTCTGCAAGGGGTGGCTGCTGATTTTAGTAGTTGCTGCCCACAACCCATTACCGACCTTACAAGAAATTCTTCGTAGCAGTTGCCCCCTCGTTTTTGAGACTAGCAGCTATTGGTACTGTAGCATTTATAGTTTTGGACTAGTATTGTTTTAAAATTAGGGGGTCCCTATAAAATTCAAGGCACCATGTTTGGATCCTAGAATGTTGGTACCCGCTCTCCCCCTTAAAATCAGCCATTTACAAAAATGTTTCGACTGAAGAATCGGTTTAGCTAGGATAGGAAAGCGTTCTCACCGTTCTGTACTTTTGTTAATACTGATGTAAGTACAAAGACACCACAAGTAGACACGAGTTTAGTAATCAAAGGCTACAATATGAGGTTTTGTCGAAAGGAGTAAAATTTCAAGTATCAACATTCGAAAACTTATTTCGTTAGTCAACAGTTAATTCATACCAAACCACTCACAATACAGTCAACAATCTGGAAACAGTCAAAAACATATTTTACATTCAACAAAAAATTTGACAATAAGTTGCATCATAAAATTTGGTTTCATTATCAGTTAGTCTTTGTATGCTTCACAGACGTTTAATGGCATGTTTTATCAAAATAATTTTTTTGCTTTGCTTGTTTTTTTTCAATTTAGCGCCCGCTGCTGACTTGTCCGTATCCATTTTTTGGCTGAATTATTAATCGAACAAAAAATCTTCCGCTGATTTCAGTCTCAAATACAACCCAATGTAAAAACTTTCGGAGAATTTAATGATTTGAGGCAGTTATTTTGCGCTGTCTTACGAATAATTCATTTCGGAAACGGACAAAACTGAACCAGGATGTTATGATGAAAAGTTCTACAATTTTTTTAATCCATAAAAAATTGAACTCATCCCCAAAACTGGTGCTGAGAAGGCATTTGTCCAAGAGAGTCTTCCGGCTTATCCGTCTGAAACACAATTACAGTTTTATTATCGATCTGACGATATCAAGTAGTGTAATCTTGTATATTCAGTGAATTTTTTCACAATAGATTTTTTCGTTACGTTCTTTTTTTACAGTATTTTACTTAACCTTTTTTCAAATTTTCTTCTTGAAGCTTAGTTCATTATTGTTCTTAAAGACACAGGGACAGGGACAAAGACAAAATTTGGTCAGATTCTGTGCAAAATTGCTAGAATTATTTCAGCTTTTTTTGCATACAAACTAAACGGTACACCAAAATTTTTTGTACGAAAAATTGCAGCATCTGGCAAACTGTAATTTTTTTAATTGTTTAGGAAACTACAGGGACAAACACCAGAAGGCTTAAGCTGAAGGCAAAACTACAGCAAAAAAAGATTGTTTATTCAGTCCCATTGATGAAATACTTCAAACTGACAACAGTACGAACACAATTCCCACATTAATTGAAACTCACATATGGGACATTAGTATATCTATAATCTGCCGTAGTGGGATACTGTGCATATGCTTGTGCCTGTGGACCCGTGGGCCGAAAGAATTCGTTGTAAGCCGCCAAGCCCATGGGATTGGACTGGGACTCAGACTCTCCCACAATTGGGAAATCGGGCCGACCGGCTTGTGGGGTTATCCCACCACCCCCAAACTGATCCGGTCTGTAGGGTAGCTGCGACTGGGACTGATGCATGGGGTGATAGGGGGCTGCACTGGCTGAAACAGATTTAGTGGATTAGTGGGATTAGTGATGAACGATCGACTGCTGGGTTGGCAGGAGCACAAAATGTGATCTTCGCCTCTTGCTCAGGGGGATTTTGTAAACCTGGTGGGTGGGATTCGAACTGCCAACATTCGGATTAATGGTCCAACCACTAAGACTAAGCTACAAGGCCACATGAGATTTGTAGGATTAACAAAAACTGCAAATCCTTGATAATACGCTGATTCCAACAAAGAAGCTAAGATTTTATTTCAAAGGCGAGATTATGCATTTAGAGGCCAAGTTTTGGTCATAGTAAAATGGTAAAATAAAGTAGATAAAATAGTAAAATAAAATAGTAGAATGTAGTAGTAAAATAAAAAGTAGAATGGTAAAATTCAATCAAGAAAATACTTTATTTTGATAACAATTTTTCAAAAAAACCAGTTCTAAACATCTTCGAATACAAACTACTCATCACAGTAATCATCACATAATGTTATCAGTTAATTAATAAATATTCATTACTATTAATTACTAATTAATAATAATTAATAAATAAAGGGGTATCTACCGGCTGCTTGAATGGGGATCTGAGAGCCGGCATGTTGGGACTTGGCATAACGCATCTGAGCCACTTGTCCTCTGGGAAAATCAGTAGGGGGGTACAAGAAATCCGCACTGGAGTCGCGCGGGGGGCACAGATGGGGGTCTTCAGCCATTGATCGACCGTGGCTAAAAAATAAAATAAATTAATAAATAAATAAACAAGTAGACTCCTAAAAGGAGTCAGATTGCTTTATAGAGAGTTATATTGGAATTCAGCAAAATGAAGAAAAGAGTTTCGCAAAACTCAGGGCCTATTCCTTTACCGGATTAAATGGACTGGACTTATTTTAGTCCGCGATTTTGGAATGACAAATCGGACTAAACGGACTAAACGAGTTTAAATAAGTCAGCGGCTTAATTTTAGTCTGACACATTCCAAAACTACCACTGGACTAAACGGACTTAACATGCACGCTTAACATTAGCGTGCATAGTTAAGTCCGTTTAGTCCGACTAAAAAGCAGCGCACTAGAAGTTAAGTCTGTTTAATCCAAAGGTTTTGAAACGGCATTTTTAAGCTTAATTTTTTAACCATTTAGTCCGATTATAATTAACCCTTTAATCCGGTAAAGGAATAGGCCCTCAGATACAAGTGTTTTGCCCAATCAATCAAATCTGACCGAAGATAAATATAGGAATTAGAATCGAACACCCTAGCTACGTTTTGCAAAACAATGGCACTGACCACAGCACCGCACACACCACCACACAGCCAAAAATACACAAAAGAGGCATTTACCTAAAATCATCAAAATTTTTGCTCAAAAATTATAAAAATCAAAATGTTTAAATTATTACCAACTTTGTTTATTGTTAATATATATGTATAATCCTGTATAAATGAAAAGTTGACTGTAAAGTTCGTGCTCTATTATTTTCTTAAATTTCAAATGTCTTGGTATCTAATATAAGACGCTGATTGGCCGCGGCTATATGCCAACAGCCGATCAGTCAATTTTCAGACAAAACAAGTAGGTCCCAAAAAGGGATATGATTTCTTCCCAGATATTTCTGAGCAAAAATCAACTAGGTTACCAAAATTCTATGTTTGTTAGCTGCTTTCGTCGATTTGATAGATTTGAGGAATTTGAGTGCTCAACTCACGCATGGTGGCCGCTTCCCTAGTTTTTTGTTGTTTTGTTGCTTATTGTTGTTTATTCACTTTGTATCTGATTTTTGTAAAGTAAGGTATGCTGAAGCTTTTGATTTTATAGTGGTTGCATATCAGTGGGCTCGGCAATACTCTGCACAACCTTGTAAACAAACTTTAACTCCTGAGTGAGAAAATGACTGTCCGCTGAAGTGTGCCGAAACCTCAGAGAGTCAAATTTTCTTAGCCGATACTTGATGATACCGTCTGATGCTATTATGGAACGTATAAGATTTCATTCATTAACACTGTACATTTCTTTCTGTTTATTATTTAGTTCCTGCATTTGAAACAAGTAGGCCCCAAAAGGGGCAAGGTTCCTTCTCCGGTGTCTACCTTTCAGGTTTAAATGAATTGGTTCTCTATTCCATAGTTACCGTAAGCTATACTTTGTATCTTACTCTACTTTATAACTAGCATATATATAATTACTTAACCTAAATACGAAGTACGTACAAAAAGTGCTGCAGGATGCTAAGCATCCCGCTGCACGAGCCGTTTGGCTCACAAGTGACACTTTGATCTGAGCCGAGCAAATCAGCTCTAAGAACAAGAAGCGATAAACAGTGTTTTCTAATGGCCCTTATATACTGCTGGTGAAACATCTCGGTGCCGATTTTGAAAAAGTACAATGTTACAGCAGTGTACATCGATTATTGATTTTACTGCATATACGCAGACAAAAATCAGCAGGCAGCTCCCAAGCTGAAAATACACGTAAAACACACTAGCCATGCAGCCTGCTCAGTAGCGTTAAACGCTATGAGCAGTTGATTTCAAAACAATAGTTCCTTCTCTAGAAGGAACAAAAAAGAAACCAATGTTTAGTGCTAATTTGCATATCAGTACTACGGTACTGTCTGGCAACAACAACGTAATGTACAGTGCATGTATAAATTGGAAAACGCACAGGGGGTGCGACAACGAACAACGGGGTGCCTTTGAAATAATTTCTACACACAAAGTCCAGTGATTCCGGCACTTTGTGAAAACAAACCTGTTTTCCGGCAAATTGAAAAAACAAATTGGAGAACCTGCCCCCTTTGACAGAAACAAACTAAGACCATATACTAAGGCAATGATAAAGATAGGGCTTCTGTGCAAGTATGTACGAAATTACACACAAATGATGGTTCAATTCAAACTGATTCTAATAATTCCGCCTCCAGGCGGAATAATAAATAAATAAATAAATACATAAATAATATAAATGAGCCAAGGCCCACTCACCCAAGAGGCAGAATGGGAATAATTTATAAAATAGCTTTTCAGAAATAATGGCCTAAGTTCCAACATAAATTTGAGTTGCAAAATACTGTACGAAAAATCGTAACTAACGAATTATCATTCAACTGGATGCTATTAGCTTTATCACCTACAAAAAATTGCCTTAAGGGGGTAGTGTCGCGAAAGCAGTCGATTTTGCGCGACTATAAAACTTTTTCAGTGAAAGATAGGTCATTGTTATTTATATATTCTAAAAATATGTTCCACGGCAAATATTTTTGCCAAGTTTCAGCAAAATTGATGCAGCATACAGTTAGCAGTGAAGTCGCAAAGTCGGAAAAATGACGTTTTGAAAACCTATTCACATTTGATATTTTCGTTACAATTAAAAAACTTTTTGTTTAAATTCTTTACACAGACTAAAAGCACATATGCTCTAGTTTATGCACACAAAATTTAGTGCAATTTGCTTGAGTGGTTGTGGAGTAATGCCTGTTTGAACTGTAAAACTGTGCGTAACCTGTAAAGTACTCACAGGAATAATGATAAATTGTAAAAAATTTAGACACTTATTTTGAAATCAAAAGAAAAACGAACCTTCATTTTTTATTTTTCTTATTTGTTGGAAAAAACTGTGCGTCAAAACATTACATGTACTTCACAAGCTGGCCAATCTGATATCTGCCTCGATTTTTTGAACTTTTATGTCTCTATTGTGTGATGTCTGGCTCACAAATGGTGATTAGTTCAAAATATTGGTAGATATTGGTAGTCTGGTGTCCGGCAGTAATTATATGATACCACACGCCACTCCACTAGCTCCCCAGAGAACGAACAACCCCAAAACAAAACCCCCCCCTTCCCCCCCCCCGAGCCAAACCCCCCTGCCCCCCCCCCCCCTTAAGTAGCTTAATGAATTTAACACAGTATCAAATTATGAATAATATGCTTTAAAGCAACAAAAGCTATCGGAATCTCATGTTTTATTCAAGTTAACTCAAGCTAATATAATCCAGTTAATATAAGCAATAACTAGCCCGTCCCACCTATGAAACCGAAAAACCATCTCCGTAATCTCAAACTTACAATAGTTATTCATCAAAAAAATCCTAAAAAGCTCATCAAAGCAAATAAAAAAATCAAAATCTACCATACCCAGCATTAGCCTGCGGGCTTTGAGTTGGCCGACCATCGTCGCCAAAAAAGGGGGGTCCGGGAGGGGGCGCTCCGACCGGATAGGACCCCCTGCGGTGTCCCACAGAGCTGGGGGGTGCGCCCCCCATAGCAGGGGCACAGTTATACATCTGCCCCCCCTGGGGCGTGGGGGGTCTCTGGCCCGGTGCATAGCTGTTGTCCATATACTTGAGTCGTGGCATATTTTGTCTTGGGCTAGGGGACCCCATTATGGGACTATTCATGGACGCAGACCGTCCCACCATGCCTGCCGGGGAGTCCAGGGGAGGCTGAGATGCATTGGTAGACTGCTGAAATATGTGGTGGGATTATGTCCGAACTTGACGGTTTGATTTTGCCCTACTGAATACAGTCGGTGGAATGCATAAAGGCAGTCTTAGCTCAGTCTTGCTTAACGCAGTCTAAGGGCAACATTCTATCCTATGTAATACGTGTAGAATTTTTCGTTACGAAGTTCTTTTTTACTAAAATAGAACGTCTTAGTCTGGTTTAGTGTGTCTGCAAGTTCTACTAAAATATGAATTCGATATTGTCGGCCATATTTAACCGTCACATCAAGAATGATCGAAAATCGCTGATATGAAATACACTTGAAAATTAATCACAAATTTCAGATGTTTCACAATAACGTGTGCATATTATGAGGATGTGAATTTAAACCATTGAATAACTTGGTCCTTTAGTTGTGTCATACATTAGTCTATACGGTACATTTACTTTCACAATAATAAACTTGAATGTCTATTCACAAAGTTCAACAGATCTGTTCTAACTTACCGAATGATTATTTTTTGAGCTGTTTTTTGATCCTTTCCGGCCTAAAACAGTAAATAAAAATTAATGAATAAACAAGAGTGTCAGTAAAAACAGCATCCAATGAAAACATTTTAATTACGGAGGTAAGGTTATAATTTTTACTGCATTACCCAACTCAACATAAAAACACATGGTAAGGGTCTTGAGAGTTGAAAGCTTACGAATTTTTGAGATTTCCATCTCTATGCCATTTTTGCACACCCTGGGGTTATTACGATGCTGCTGTTGTTTAGTGAGGGACGACCCCCTCTACTTTTTGACATAGGTAAGTAAAGCTATAAAAATGCTTGAAATAGCTAGAAATAGCTAAAACAGCAAGTATTGCCTCAATTACTAAATTAATATTGGACTAAAAAACTAAATATCTATTTCAAAATGTATAATCTAATCTCCTCATCTCTGTCGTTTTGTCTTCAAGAAATTCCAAGCAAACTCCTTGGCCAAATGTCACAAATTTCTGCATGAAAAATGTTGGAGTACAATCTAAAGCCTGACCAAAAAATGCTGGACCCTGAGACAAAACGAAACACACAATTTCATTATAAAAAGAACGAATTGCAGGCATCAAGAGTATAGCGAGTAGTCACAAAAATCACGCCACCTGTTTTGTCTCAGGTTCCAGCAATTTCTGGTCAGACTTTACCCGCACTCCATTTACCTCTGCCCGTTGTTGGCGGTGCAGACATTCTAACGTTAACTTGAGAGGGGGCGTTGTCAGGAGCAACCGGGGGTGGCATACGGTTGCCCGCGGGTTGGGGTAGACCCTGGCCCCCCATGAAATTCTGGGGTTCCATCTGTGACATACGCCTTTGCTGCAAGGGGGGGTCGCTGGTATCAAAAAAGGCACTAAGGGTCGGGTCCTCACTGAGTGAACGTTTAGTTATGGCCCCAGGGCCGGGATAGGGAGGTGGGTTCGTATGATTCGCTCCTCTAGGGGGTACCATTTGGTCGAGAGGTTGATTTTTCGGGGGATGGGGGTACCGATTTCGGTACATAGGGGACCCCCCGGGCAGTCTGGGGCTTTGTGGCGCTCCAGGAGTTACCATACGCTGAGGGGGGTTCGTTGGAAATCGGCCATTACCAGGGGGGTACGGTACATTGCCAACAAATCCCTGTGGTGAGAAATTCTGAGGATATGGGCCCCCTCTTTTTTGAGGGGGCGACCCCACATTAACCAGCGGCGACAGGGGGTCATTTCCATTCGTACTATTCATGTCCATTGCACCAGGGTGATACATTTGTGAGCTGGCATTACCATTGCCAGGGTAAGGGGCCTGGCCCGGGTAGGGTCTGGGGGGTCCTGAGGGGGGTGAGTTCTGTCCCCCAAAAAAGGGAGGGGGCGGGGCAGTGATGTATGCTGTACTTCGACTACGATTCAGTAACGATTCAACCAGACCCGTAGAAACTCTTGGCTGTACCGTACCGTCGGTGGGATTTTTGGTTAGCTTGTCAAAACTGGACGCTGCAATGCTGGTCGGCAAAGTTTTGGTCACTTGTGGCGCCTGCTCCAAAAGTTTAATCAACATCGAGTCTTTGCCGCGACCGTTCGTCTGACCTCCCTGGTCGGTGGGGGGATACCCCGGGGGTATTTTTGGGGATAAGTCATTCTTAGCCTGCCCTGCCTTTCGTTTGCCCCCCGATTTCTGAGGGGGATTGTAGGGGGGCATATTTGCGAACGAGCTATTGCTGGTTCCTGTCCCATTACTGCTGCTGCTCACAGTACCGTCAGTGCGCGAGGTAGAGTCGGCTTCCAACTGCTGCTTCTGCAAAGAGTAAGGGGAGAAACTTAATGGTGTACTCTTGATACGACATAATGCTTGCTGAACAGATGTACGGCTGTAAGTATAAATCGACCCTAACGGATGAGGCATGTACTCTTCATATCACATAATGCCAAACTATAATCATAAAGGTTTCCTGTTTGACATGTGTAAATTTTATTTAAGGCAATTTCAGTGGGTTCAGTGCTCAAAGAAGCGAACGAATGACATGTGACTCACTTTCTCACTCTCCCGACAAGCTGACACCTTTTAGTGTGAAGCCATGCATGTATAAGGGGGACTCCCTGATCGAGGGGCCGGGGGAGGGTCCCCGAAATTCGGGCAAAATTGGTAAAAAACGATCTTTTTTTCGAAACTTCCACAAACTTTTTGCAAAATTTGAGGTATTTTTGGTCGTTCAAAGGGGAGAGTCCCCAAAATGTTGACCCCGTTACATGTATGCGTGAAACTACATTATGTATTTACCTATGTATATGTACTGTAGTGGGAATTGAGAAATGTGTCAAAAACCCCACAAAAACTGTTTAAAAACCCTTTTTACCTTCATTTTTTTCAAGGCCATCTGCAAGAAAACGAGATTTTAAGAGTATGTTTTTTATTAACACCAACGACTAGCAAATGACTCACTGATTCCCGGTTTGTTTCATTTTTCAGCAATTTCTGCAGCATGTGGTGGTCCATCGGACTCGAGCTGCTGGGCTCCTCCTTCTGCAGTAATTGCTGAAAAATATGCAAATTGCAAAAATTTAGCAATTAATTAAACAACAAGTCTAACTTTGAAATTATACCTTAAAAAGAAATACACAATGGCTAAATGTAAACTTATTACATATATAGTTGGGTATCAAAAGCATAATGATCTTATTTTCTTTTAGTTAAATAAAGCGTTAAATACTCAGATTACTTGAGTAATAAAACAAGTTATTGGAAAAGTGTCCATAAAATTTACTTTTGAAAAATCAAAAAGTTGGGTTTAAGTTTTAATAATTAAATCCAAGGTATAATTATTTCATCTAAATTTACCTCTAAAATTTTCGATTGTGACTGCCGTCCCTTGCGAGATTTTTTCGTCGTCTTCTGAGGTTCTTGTCTTGAGTTCGATCGACTACTGGATGGTGGGGCGGGGGGTGCCAAAGTGGGATCCTCTGGTCGGGAGGGGCTCGGAGCGGCACCCCCATATAGCTGGCAGGGAAGACTGGGTGTCAGTTGCGAATTAGGGGGCCCCTCGGGACTGTAGAGCAAATCCTTCAGTACCACATTTTGGTCGGATTTCGGGGTCACCGATTGACCCCTAGCTGACCCCGGGGTCATGAACGTGTCAAAAGAACAACTGTCTTTTTCATACGGGATATCCGGGATCAAAAAACCGTCCGTAGCTCCGGCGGGTTCACTGCCGATTGGATCAAGGACTAAATTACTCGGCCCAAAAAACATGGAATACAAATCTTGCAATTTCTCTGGCTCTTCTTGTGGGGGGAAATTTGGATCGTTACGCTGTCGCACGGGTGTAGCAGGCGACAAAATTTGTTGCTGTTGCTGCTGCGTGCAGTCGTAGCCCCCAACAGGGGAAACAGTGGTGGTTATAAGTGGACTACTAGCAGTACCCGAAGACAAGGGGGTACTCGTGGAACAAGACAGGCCACTAGCCACCGAAAAACTATCTCCCTCTAGCGAAAGTTTTGCTCCTCGGTAATCCACGCTACTCGCATTACTAACCCGACTATTAACGCCCAACAAATCCATCGGATTAGCCGGATTAACCGGATTACGGTGTGGAAAAACTGTGGACTCGTTCTCTCCCATGCTATTCTGGGGTCCGGGTTGCGAAAACGCGTCCGCAAAATCGTCCACACCGTAAGCACTCGGTGAAAAGGATGCGAAAAAATCGGCAGTTTCACAACTGGTCCCACCATAGTCTGAGGGTTCGAAAAGGCCCTTTAGTCCGTTTCCAGAGTCCGGACCCATCAGCGGAGGATGGTTGCCATTGAAATCGGTTCGTTTTAGATCGATCTGAACCGGTCCGGGGCTGGCCAGGGCCGACAAAACCGGGACCGGTGGGCTGGCTGTCATCAAAATGGCCCCTCCCAGGCCATTACTGCTGCTGGAAACCGGTATGGCACCGGTCTGAGGGCCGTGGGATCGAATCCCGCCCGCTGCTGCTGATGATGATGATGACGATGACGAAGAGTCTAGCAATGTAGTATCTGTATTCCACCTGAAACATTTACAAAACAGGTTTCGTGGTAAATAGATTCAAGATGGCAAGCTAACATTACGTGTTTAACGTTATTACGTTAATTTTTTTAAAATAACAGAAACATCATGTTAACCGATTTCATTAAACTCCCCATAATCACAAATATTTTTTACGCGGCGGCCTACGCGGCGGCCTCAGCCGCCGCGTATATACTATAGTGCAAATCTGTGCGTCAAGAGCACAGAAATCTCACCATTTCAGTGTTAAACTGCTGGTAGGTCAGCAAATAACACAGTTTGTGTGGGTGTGTGTGGTATCTCCTGTGTGTACGTACTTAGTCTCACCCGCCTCAGCTACGTTCTACTGCATGCTGTCATCTGCATTATGTCAAGTAGGATACATTTTGAATACAGGAGACACTAAAAATACAAAACCTGTTGCAACACTGCTTCGTAAATTGTTTATCAGTGTGTCGGAAGTTACGCATTTTGAAGGCTGATGACATAGCAGCCGCGCTGTGACACAGTTGTCAATAGCGTTCCGCTATGACACAACAGCGTGATCAAGTGATAAATCTGACATCAGTCCAAGTGACCATGGCTGGAATTCACAACCTAACACTAACACTAACTTTTTCCTTAAAAGTTAGTGAAACACTTAAAATTGGCCTCGAAACACTAACATTTTAAGTGTTTCAGGCTGAAATTTAAGTGTTTCACTAACTTTTAAGGGAAACTTTAGTGTTAGTGTTAGGTTGTGAATCCCAGCCCAAGTCTACCTTTTTGTCCCAGCTTTTTTGTATTCATGAGAAAATGTCGAGTTTTATGAATACCAATAAGCCTGGAGTAAAGTCGAGCTTGGTTTTATGAATACGTGAAGCCGGGATTTTAAGCCTGGCTTGGTGCTAGTGTGGTCAAAAAGCCAGGCTTACACTTTTATGAATGTAGTTGCCTGGCGCGCGATTTTTGTCAGTTTTTGTGCGAACTTTGTTGACTACTGCTGTGGACACTCTTGGATTGAAAATAAGTTTAAGCCTTATGTTGATATATTTATACATATGTATGTTGCCTTCTAAATACTTAAAGTGCCGCGTTTTATATTCGTAGAATATCCTCAGCACAGCAAGCATGTCGCACCGTAATCTGTCATAAATAATTTAAACTTTACTCGCAAAACGTGCTTGTTTCGATGAGATAGCTTCTAGACCTTCATCGGCCGCCGGTTGTGTAGTTTTTAGCAAGCTCTAAGTTTTCCTTCGAGGTCGCTTTGGCAAAAACTCAGCTAAGTTTTTGACCAAAATGTAATTATATGTCGTTTTTTTGCGTTAAAATTACAATAGAATGTATTTTCACACATTTCAAAACATATAAACGTCATTCCCATACGAAAATTTTTTCTGGCAACACCACTCAGCTTAACATTATAATTTTTTCTTACCAAATGTTAGTACATCCGTATGTCATGGTAAAATTAGAATAGGGCCTAACACAATATAATATACCCCTAAACTCTAAGCACATAAACTAAACAGTCCATATACAAATGACATTTTCGCTATCATGAATAACAATGTCCGGTTTTGACAAATTTGCATTATTTTTTCATTTGCGTACTAAGTGAAATCTATTAAATCTAATTACAAAAACATTCCTAAGACAAAAAATAGCCGCCAAATTTTATGGATCGGTTTCGATAGTTTTGTTTTGTCTATTCTGTGTGGTCTAAATAAAATCTGTTACATTTTGAAAACTATTATATTAGAATTCAGAATTACGTTGTATAGTATCGAAACCTGAACTCGAATATTTCAAAATAGCTAATCTTCCCGTTCTTATGGTTCAGATTTTGCTCAAGTTCATAACAGGTGTTCAACTTTAGACCCCGGTCGCAACTCAGAAAGCGCTGTTCAGAATTAAGTATCTCGTCCTTGTTTATGTCCCGTCATTTTGTTACCCAAACCATTGTCGAATGTGACAATAATTGTTTGCAAAAAGATTGTTGAAATCAAGACAGCAGCTGACCAGAATTTGTCCTTGTCCCTGTCTGTGTTCTTAAGGACAAATATGAAACTGATTTTAGGGCTGAATGTCGATTCAGAGTATAGTAGTAGTAAATAGGTCATAACAAAAAACCACTGCAGCTTAAGTGTAAAGTCTGACAAAAAAAAGCTGCGCCACTTACTTATTTTAGTGGCATAACTTCGGCGACTACTTGCTGTACTGTTGATAGTCAAAATCTATTCTTTTAGTAACGAAGCCACATGTTTCGTTTTCTCAAGTGGTGCAACTCTTTTTTTTTGTTAGATTTTAGCAAAAGCGGTGTTATTTTTTCGCAATTTTCGGACATACGCAACGACTGCCGATGCTTGCTAACCTGACAATTTGACAATCAAAATGCAATAGCTGCACGCCATTGGCCAGCGAGTCGCAGAACACGTGACTGGCGGGATTGGATGGTTTTGATTGGCTGGCCAGCCTGAAGCGGACTGTGACGTAGACGTTGTTGATTCGCAGTCGCACGTCACATGACACCTCACTGCTTCCGGACTGACTTACTGAAATCAGACGGACGTTCTGCAAGTCCTTGTCGTAAAAACTTTGTTTTGAAAAAATGTTTTTTTGAAAGTGAAATTTCTTCAGCTTGTAACCTGGGCTGATAGTTATGTACTTGAATTATCCCGGTTTTGAAATTTCTTTAAAAAAATGTTAACGAACTATGGTATGGTTTGAATCCAAGTTGAAACTAATGTTTCAACTAAATTATTTTTGAAAAGATTAGAAACAACAATTTATTATACCTACATCTGCAAGAAATTAAAAAAATAAGTCAAAAAATAAATAAATGACCAATGATAAGTGGTTACCATTCTTTACAAAGGAAGCAAAAACTGAGCAATCGGCACGGTTACAAAGACTGTACAGAGAAACGCCACAGAACAAATCTTTGGTCAACAGAGAGTACATGTCTGCATCGCTGAAAAAAACACAAAAACTACGGAAAACGTCTCTTCAGATTAATTGCCTAATTTATTGGGGCTAGCACTCAATTTTTCGGCGGCTGTCTTCTTCATACTAATAGCTATTGTGAAATTTAGCCAACACAGATATGCTACTCACTTATGTACTGTACTCTTGATGTTACTTATTTACACTCAATTTACACGATTTAAGCTACTTATTTAAACTCAATTTATACACGTTATACTCTTCAAGTGAGAAAAACAATGAATATGTTGGTTCGATAAAAATCCTATCTTTGTGAAAATAGACTAAGCAAATGGGCTGGGAACGAGCCTGGTCTAATCTGGTAATGAATTACAAGACACGTAAAATACATGTAAAGGGGTGGACCCCTCACAATCGAAGTGTACAAAAGGCATTTTTCAAAAATTTCACAAACTAGGGCATTTTTCGTCGATCGGGGAGGAAGGGTCTTCGAAATTAAGCCGGAGACCCCTTGAAAATATTGACCGTCCCATGATATGATTGCACGCAGATATTGCAGTAGGCGACATATTCTTGTCAATTTTGAGGCTATTATGTAATATGTAACGCCATATCCTTAACATCACGCTAGCCAAGGGAACAACGCTTTACAATCTCCTCACTAAATCACATAACTCATTCACCAACAAATACCTGCAGTCTAATTGCAAAACTTCCAGCTCAGGGGATACGGTGAGCTGGAAGCACTTCAGTCCCCCACTGGCTGGGGGATAGTGGGTTGTGAGTTTGGGGGTGGGTGGGGCTGTTCCTTGGGGCGTCTGGGGGGCGCTGGGGCTGGAGTCTGCCGTCCGACGGGCCACACACACAAGGCATGCTTGGTTGTCTGAAAATATAAGGGGAATCACATGAAGTCAGTAGAGTGGGGGGAGCTGGGTCAAAATTGAGGTTCTCAAAAGCACTCACGAAGGAAAAGAAGGATCCAAAATTTCGTTAATTTTCGTATATCAGAAAAAAGCCATCCGAAAAATGGCATATGAGGCATTTTTATTAGTAAACATTCTACATACAAAATCCTTCACTGGCAAACGGCCAATGGCTTCACCTTATTTCACCCAAGTCTAACTACTAATTATATTAATTTCTATTACCAAGAGTACATAAAACAATCACATACACATAGTATCCCTATGAGTGTCCCTATTCGGGCCGATTCATATTTACAGCCGTACGTCCATTCAGCCGGCCAAATTACAAATATCGCGCCACTGATGATGCATTAGATAAAACTGCTGCGTCATTATTTTGTCATTTTGCCGATTGAACGGACATACGGCTGTAAGTATGAGCCGACTATTATGTACTCTTGTTACTACCAAGAGTACATAATAGTGTTTTAATCTTCTATAAGAGTGAGGCATTATTATGTACTCTTGCTATCCCCTATTGAATTACCAGAAAACGTTTCTCCATAGCTAAACTCATCCGCCAGTCCATCCTTGGGGTAGGAGTGACTGATGGCGGACACCTGCAGGGTGACGAAGGACTCTGACAGACCGCCGTTGTCAAAGGCGCAGTTACTGGACGAGTCATTGGCGCCACGATAGGTCTTGAAGCGGCAAGTGAAGGTGTGACTTTTGGACTGCTTCGAGCCACCACTCTGATCCATCCATACGTGCCAGCCTGAAACACAACAATACAACTGAAATATATACGGTGGAATGCATAAAGGCAGTCTTAGCTCAGTCTTGCTGAAATGCAGTCGAAGCGCACCATTCTGAGTTTCTGACCTATGTAGTACGTGTAGAATTTTTCGTTACGATGTTGCAAACTACTGAAATAACGCTTTAGACAAAGGATTGACCGAAAATTGCTGGACCTTGAAACAGTAGAAAACACTAAAACACTTTTACATGGGGGGGGCTACCCAGGTCAAAAATCAAAGTTCTCCAATTTTGCTTATTTTCACATAATATGTTACTCCCCCAAGGCACCCCAACGTCAGATGAGAACAATTAAGCTTGAAGGTGCACTTTTGGTTCAGTGTGTTCGTCAGTGTATTTACATCGGCAAAAGTACGCAGAAAAGCCTAACAGTAGCCCTTAGTTGAACAGTTCTAACACAAACCACATCAAGCCAATCAGGCTAAAACTTGGCATAGTAGCAGCCCACATGCATGCGCAAAACCGTATGATCCGGATTTCTGATATGTATTTTCAATTCTAAAATTGAGGGCGAAATGTGAAAAAATGGCTGTTTTTTGGCCACGCCAAATTTGAGTGATTTTACATTTGGCCTCACTGCTCAGGCCATGGGCAAAAATTTAAAAAAATGGATCATAGAGGTTGAGATATGACATTAAGATATCGAATCATGTAAAAATTAGCTTGGTCAGTGTTAACACAAATTTCGAGTAAAGGAGCGCTTTGTGAGCACAAAAAACTTTTTTTTGCGCCCATGATTTACACGTAAAATTCAATTTTTGGGAGTCTCTAGTAAAAATTTGGCAAAAGCATTGGTTCCAGTTTGTTACATCTGCGATGCGCCTTCCCTGGGGCTACATTGTGTGCAAATTTGAAGCGAATCGGAGAACCTAAAAATTTCACTTTTACAGGTAGCCCCCCCCCTAATTACGAAAACAAAAAATGCAGGCGCCAAGAGTAGAGCGAGCAGCCGCAGAATCACGCTATCTGCTGTATCTCAGGGTTCAGCACTTATCTTAGGGTTCTGCAATGTTGGTCTAACTTCTAAACGGGCAAAATAAACAAGAATTTTTTAAAACCACTTCATGAAAAAACTTTTAAACAACTTTTTAAAAACCGATTTTTTACGGTTTTTTATTTCCTACCGACTGAGTCTGGCATGATCCTGCTGAAATAGTCGATGTCCCCCGGGGCCACGATGCTGAAGATGCTGCGGTTCACCAGATCTGCCTGAAACAAAAAATGACTGCTAGTCATTACCGGATCCGGATTTTCTGTGTGTATTTTGCAAACCAAAATTGAGGGCAAAATGTGAAAAAATGGCCGTTTTTTGGGCCCGGATTCATACTAGTGCTTGTCCCTGTCCATACAGTTACAATGCATTGTACTGTATATCCTGTATGTTTATATAAATTAGCAGCATACGTATAAAACTATACCCAAGCTTAAACTTTTTGTTTTTGCTATTTAATGAATACTTTAAAAGCGCCTGTATTTTGTCAAGAATATATACTACAAAATAGCGTTACACGCCTCCCTATCCCAGCTAATCAGCCGGAAAGCACCGGCAGAAACAGCGCTTTAACGTCACGACACCAACTATTTTAGCTAACAGTGTGCTGAAACGAGGGGGTATCCCTTTCCTGAAACCAAGACAGGTTTTAACTCTAGGGGGGTCCCCCCGAGAATTCAAACGTTGAAGCGCGATTTCGGACGGAGCATTCTTCCCACCGATTAGCTGATACAATGACTGTCATACGTTTCCTGCTTAATATGTACTCTTGATGTATCAATGGCTGAGTTTTGCAGAAACTTAAAATCAGTCTACATTAAACACGTTAACATACATATTCATCACTACGATGGTTTAATTGATTTGATAGAAATATTTTAGACTAAATTTTACTTTAACCATTTTTCTGTGAATCTCAGCCAGCAGTTTATAACAAGTCAACTAAATGTATCCTTTCATATTTTGGTGTTCACTTGTTTATAACTCGAGTCTATAATTAAACCTAACGACAACTTGTACAGAACAAAATGAAAACAAGTAAAAAATAACATACTTGACTGCACCGTAGATATTTTTTTACATTCTGCGAAACAAATTCAATTATGCCTTGAGTGTTCATTACGAAGAAGAATCCGTCAAGGGCCTGAAACACAGAAAAAGTGGTCAAGTTAAAAAAAGTAAACCACTAAAACAAGAAATAAAGCAAAAAATGACTAGAAAAATACTGCTGAAGCGAAACTAAGTCGAAATATTGGGCAGTTATTTTTATCATCAAAGTGTGTTGTAAAATCAAGAATGTTGTATAAATTAATAGTCACGTTAAATCAGATAAATTACGTCGGTTCTTCTAATTTTTAATTACATGTTATTGACTTAAAAATGGACTCGACAGCAGACATAATTACACGTGAATTTCACAAAAATTATAAAGTTTATAAATTATATTAACTGGTTTAGCTCAACATAATATTTGCCAAAAACTAAGCAATTATTATTAGCGGCATTACTTGCTAAATTTTAAATGCCTAAAGCCCGGTTCATGCTCGTCATTGTCCTTGTCCCTATGGTTTTGTCCTTTCGTCCTCGAGCGATTTCAAGTAAGCTGCCTGGCCAAATAAGCCATGAATAAAGTTGGGGTCACTTGCAGCTCGTATGCACAAATTTAGCCGAAACGCTTGTGTCCATTCTTCACAGCAGCTGGCCAATTGTTTTTGTCCCTGTCCCTGTGTCCTTAAGGACAAGTATGAGCCGGTCTTGAGTTGAATAAAAGTAGACTTGACAAAGTTCATCTTAATTTATAAAGACATGGTTAAAAAGCATAGGTTTTTATAACGAGAACGAATACATGTTTCGTTTTATCCGTTTAACCTGGTTCTGACATCGGACTCTTAAAACTGAGCGAAAACAGGAATACAAAATCCAACCAATCAAAACGCAGCGTTCTTGATTAAACGGATCAATCCTACTGCTATTTTCATGCTCATTCTAGAGAAGCCCACTAAATATTATTAGGAACTTTATATGACGAATTCGTGACGAGTCACCTGATTTAGCACTTGCAATATTGTTACAATTGTAAGAGTTGCAAAGTTGAGCGACAGGTCCCAGTGTTACTATTTTATGTTTCTCTGAGTCTAAAGTCCCAAGATTTATCATTACATTCCATTCTTGCACGAAATACGCATGTTTATTATCGCAGTGGCATAAGTAGCCCCTGAGTGAATTCTATCTTTAAAAATCACAGAAAGAAATCAGAATAGTGTTTTTACGCGGCGGCCTCAGCCGCCGCGTATATACTATATTACGTTGGCTCAGTTTAGCACGTATCTTCGGCTACTGTGCATAATTGTACTTGAAATGTAGGTAGGTGCTAAAATAGCACTGTACGTGTGTGCGTGTTTGTTCTCGATGTATGTTAATCATAGATGGCTGCATGTAAATTTTCGTTCTATACGTGCGCACAGTATACACAACAGCACACTGATCCGACAGACACAAAGCATTACAGCACACAGGTAATCGCGCAAGTGCTGGAAAATATGTTACACTAATATGACAAAACCTATCACAACAATGTTTCCAAAATTGTTTATCAGCACGTCAGAACCTGATCATTTTGAAGGCTAGAAACCGTTGGAAAACCAATGCGGTGGCACGACTGTCACGAAATGCGTTTTCTAACAGAACTCGCCGAGGGTCTTGCTGTCGGTGGGGTGAGTCTGGTTGACTTTTTCTCAGCCGCCGGTTGTGTGGGTTCGTTCAGGTCAAAAATTAATGTCTCAAAAAATGGTCAAGTGGTCAAAAATGTTCTCAAGCTAATGGACTGGTGACATAATGACTGGAAGTTCATAAACCATGCTTTACTACGTTGCCTAGATCCCAGCAGCTACACACAATATCTCTGAGTAGGAATTTGGAAATGTAAATTTACGTGTGGTTCCGGCAAACTTAGCAGTATTGTATAGGCATTAAAGATGGGTATCCGCCTAGTGCGGAAAAGGGGTGCCGTGCAGTGGATTGCTCCCTAGGAACCATTTCTTTTAGTTGTTACTATAGCTGTTGGTGTGACACCGTAGATTAGTGAGAATGAAGCTAGGATCAATATAGTGTTGGTTTAGCCACTTCGATAACGCTGAGTTCACGCGTACTTAATTTTTGCTGTGAAACCGTACCGCAGTTTCCGAGCTTTTCGTTCGGTTCGGTTTAGTTTGTCCGTTATTTTTAGCCAAAATTACATTACTTTATTTTATACTTCTCAAAAGATGTGTAATCTTACCTATCGAAAAAGTAATCTTACGCTTACCTATCGAAAAACAGAAAACAAAAAATTTACATAAAATCTTGATAAAAGCATAGTATGTATATATAACAGCTCCACGAGAAGTCGAGTCGGGTCGGCTTAGACCTTATTTCGGGTCGGGTCGAAAAATTTCGACCCGTTGTGAACTCTATTTTCTAACCCACAGTTCAAAATATTGTGTTTTATGTGTAAGCGTGGTTTTTACAATCAATCTATTAGATTTTAACTTATTATTTTCAACGTAACTTGAAAGCAAGATGCAACCACGAAAACATGTTGCGGTTTAATATGTCGTGTAAACGTGTTGATTTAAAGATTTTACTGCCGCGTTTTATATTCGAAGAATATCCTCAGCGGTCTACGTACGTCGCAACGTAAACTAGGTATCAAAAATTAGTTAGACCTTACTCGCAAAACGTGCTTGTTCTGCACAGAAAGTTTTCAAATATGTCAGTTAGCTTTTTGTTCCTTCTAGAGAAGGAACTATTGTTTTGAAATTAACTGCACATAGCGTTTGACGCTACTGAGCAGGCTGCATAGCCAGTATGTTTTACGTGTATTTTCAGCTTGGGAGCTGGCTGCTGATTTTTGTCTGCGTATATGCAGAAAAAAATCAATAATCGATGTACACTGCTGTAACAATGTACTTTTTCAAACTCGGCACCGGGATGTTTCACCAGCAGTATATAAGAGCCATTAGAAAACACTGCTTATCGCTTCTTGTTCTAAGAGCTGATTTGCTCAGCTCAGATCAAAGTGTCACTTTTGAGCCAAATGGCTCGTGCAGCGGGATGCCTAACATCCTGCAGCACTTTTTTGTACGTACTACGTATTTAGATTAAGTAAGAATAGGAGCTAGTTAGTAGTTATAAAGTAGAGTAAGATATATACGAAGTATAGCTTATGGTAGGTATGGAATAGAGAACCAATTCATTTAAACCTGAAAGGTAGACACCGGGGAAGGAACCTTGCCCCTTTTGGGGCCTACTTGTTTAAACTATTATAATATATACTTCAACAAACGGTGATTAAAACTTAAATCTTGATACTAACATAGCGTCAGAACATTTAATGAAAATTAATAGTAGTGTAAAAGTTTTCATCTATTTTGTGTAAAAATTGTTAACATTAAATAACTTTTGCATAATATTTTATAGTCCACATTCATGAATCAAACCCGGTTACGCTCAGAGCTTAACTGTCTTTGTGTCCACAAAAAACGTTTTTCTTTCTAGTTTTTAAGTATATATTAACTAAAAATTTAACCAATGAAAATCAGAATGAATTTGCTTTAGGTCATTAGCAATTTGACCTACTGACCTTACACTAGGAGAAACAGTCAACAGCAGTTGACAACGAACTTACTCAAGAGTTAAAATAAGTTTAACTTTTGCTGTCTGAAAAGGTAAGCTAAGTAATAAGTATGCATCATAAAAGTTTTTCTAGGGCAACTGAACGCAAGTTTACACTTGTCCTTGTCCTTACCTCTGTCGTTTAATTCCAAGTAAACTCCTTGGCCAAAATGTCACAAATTTCTGCATGAACAATGTTGGAGTACAAATAAAGTTTGACCAGAAATTGCTGAACCCTGAGACAAGAAGAAACACGCGATTTCATTACGAAAAAAACGAATCGCAAGCATCCAGAGTACAGCCAGTAGTCACAAAATCACGCCACCTGTTTCACGTCTCAGGGTTCAGCAGTTTTTGGTTAGACTTTAGTGTCAGTGTGTATTCAAAAAAATTAGTAGCCAATATCATTCAATTTTCCCAAACAGATAAAAATTTGTCCTTGTTCCTGTCCCTATATCCTTAAGGACAAGTATAAACCAGGCTTTAGGATATGCTATAATATCCCTATGGTCCTACTTCAAGCAGCATGGGTCCCATATGCGAAGGCAGGAGTGTTGGTTGACTAGATGAGACATCGCCCTCTTGCACCGCCGCCGCCGATCCACCTGAAACATCGAATGAGCAATGCAGCCATAAACCACTTAAATGTGACACTGATTAGCCAAAATACCGAATACAACAAACTAAAGTCTGGCCAGAAATTGCTGAACCCTGAGACAAAACAGGTGGCTTGATTTTCGTGACTACTTCTGACGCTCTTTTCGTAATAAAATTGCGTGTTTCTTTTTATGTCAGGGTGCAGCAATTTTTTGTCAGACTTTAAATCACTGGACATTAAAACCACCGCAAAAACAATCAAAAGCTCTGCAACTTCAAAATCACTAAACTATTTACTGACCAACTGCCAAACTTGCATTCCACAGTATACGATTCAAATGACGGCCTTTAAATTAACACAACGTTACCCCTTAGTGTTCTTGCGTAAAGGTGCAAATTTTGAAATAAATACTGTCATGACTCATGAGTACATAAGAAAAAGTCTGTCCTTTCCTACCGAAGAACAGTGACACACTGACTCATCATAACGCTCGTCGTTTTCGGCCTGCCCGTATATGTTTTCTAACCGAAATTTTAACGGAAAAAAGTATCAAAAACATCCATATTTGCTTGAATGTTGAGCCACTACGTTTTCACTTTCAGTTTCCACCACTTTTACTGGTTAGATTAGAACCGTAACTGAAGTTCGGTTTATGCTCTACCCTTCCTTGTCCCTATCCTTTCGTCATTAACAAATTCTAAGAAAAACACCCGGTCCAATGAACCATATTTTCACACGAAGAAATTCTGGTAAAGTCGAGTTCATAATACGCAAAAATATGACGAACCGATTCCGTCAACGCTTCAAACCAGCTGACCGAAAATTGTTCCTTTCCCTGCCCCATGTTCCTGAGGACAAGTACATATGAACCGGGCTTATCATGTGCCATTAATAGTAATAAAAAACTCTGTTTCAGTGCCAGTTTGTGAATTTCTCCCGTAGATACAGCTTGTAGTTCTGTAGCACTTGTAGTACTTGTAGTCATAATTGCTTACTAAATTATAAAAATGAACTGCCAGACCAGGGCCCATTTTTAACAAGATTTCAACGGTCTGTTAAGCTATAAAATTTATCCGTTAAAAATTTTCTCAATTTACTAACAATTAAAATGGCCTGATTTTAACATAGCGAAATCGTAATTTTAACGCTAATTTCATAAAAGTGCTCCATTGGGCTCAACAGCGCAGTTGAGCTCAGCAGAGCCGTTGGTTGAGCTTAACGGAGGTTAAATTAAATTTAAAAAAAATAAAATTGAATTGGCTGATTTATCAATGTCAAAATTGAGCGCAACAGGCCGTTGAAATCTTTATGAAAGTGCGCCTAGAAGCGCCCGAACCTTGGGCATCCTGTGCATTTTTCGATCTAATTTCCTGAATGAAACTGCGCAGGGTGGATGGATTGACCCCGTCCAGGCACTCCGGCTGGCTCAGCATCATCTCCGCCAGCGAGCCAAGATACTCCTCGCACGCAAACCTGAAACACCGAATGAATAGAGCTTTCAAATGATGGGTCACATGACTACTGGTTCATAGAATATGCAATATAACTGACAATATAACTTCTGCTGCTGAGAAAATCTGGGGAGGGAAAACCGTGCACCGTAGGGTAGGGCTAAGCATTTTTAAAAATACTGTAATTGACGATTTAGATAGATGGAGGCCAATCTTGTGGGGTAAAACCGACGCCTGGTTTTTTAATTCTCGGAGCTGAACGGACATACGGCATTAAGTATAGATGGACGATTGATTAACAACCATTAAAAAACACCTAAGAATAAATAATAAGTAGTTTAATAGATCCTATTAGTTTATGGGGTTTGGGTAGCAAACATGACACACTGTACAAAGGTCGGTAAAACGTCTTTGAACAAAGACAAACTCCCAGTAACGCAACTTGACAAAATTAGCATAGAACTATTTAAAAATTTATACTTTTAAAATTCGTTCCAAATTTCGCGTCTAATAGATTCGGGTATAATGCGACTGTTATACAGTTAGGTAACTTTACTACACTACAGAATAATCAAGTTTTAAACAATATGGAATCTGCCGAGTTAAAATTATATAGTAAAGTTCACCTATACATGGGAATCAATATTTAAAAGGGGGAATTAATTGCGAAAAAGCAAGACAGGGGGGTCACCCTACAATTATTAAAGCTGTAGTTTAGATTTACAAAACAAAAACAAAAAAATTAAAATAAATAAAATAAAACTTGAATATTTCACTTACAGGGAGCATCTATGTTAAAGATGAATTAGGCCGACTATATTCATTAAGTAAACTTTATGTTGTAATTGAAAAAGTTCAACATATTAACGAAAATATCTCCCGAAATCCAAATCTCATGACTTATTAAGGCAAAAACAGAAAAAAGAATTCTTCAATAATTACAAGGTTCTGCACTAAACATCAGTATTGTTTCAAACTTCCATAAACGGCTTGGAATTACACGTTTCCCCCTAAAACTGGTTTTTTGCGTTTATTTCAAGAATGTAAACAAAACCCCAGTTTTTTTAACGAGCTGATCGAGACTAAACAGTGGAACGAAGATTGTTCAAAGTTCCGTTTACAATAATTTATGACCACTGCTTTAACCACAACTTTGAAACTGTAGATCGATGTACAAGTTTTGTGACTTGCACGTTAAACCGAACCACCCAGTTATATCCAGTAGTATAAAAATTGGCAACTACGGTACTGTGCAAAAAACGTTCCCACTTCGTTGGCGTACGACGAGCTTCATCGTTCGCGAACAGTAACAAACGGTGGCCGGAAAGTGGCGAAGTAAAAATATGTTGAATGTTTGTGTTAACTGCATCCTGAAATCTTAGTGGTCTAAACCCAGGGTGGACGCGAATCAGACTTTTCGACTCGCCCGCGACCCAACCGAACCCGTGGCTTGACACTCGTGGGTAACCCGCGACCCAACCCGCGTTAAAAACCCGAACCTCGACCCACTTTGACCCACCACTCCATAGCCATAACCTACATACATACATACATACCTGATGATTAGCTCTTGCTGATGAATATTGTTTTTACCTAATGTACTTGTGTACACACACACACATATATATATATATATAAATATATATATATATATATATATATATATATATATATAGGCTTAAATGAAAAAAATAACAAGGAATAGTAAGCCACAGAGTCGCAGGGGTCTGGGGCGGCAGCCCCAAGAAAAAAAATTGGGGAAAATTTTCAATTTGCAGCCCAAATTTGATCTATTGGAGACGTATCAGAAAATTTTTCCGGTAGGACCATAACAGCCAGAGGGGGGACCCTTGTGTAAGAAGTCAATGGTTCGGGGGTAAGGAATTCCCCCATTTCCCTACACCCTGGGTACGCCCTTGCTATACACTCAAATGTCTGTAAAATAGGAGTTCGACATGATACTTTCACGTTTCGCGAGTCGGAAACATTTTTCATTTTTTTCGACACGCGCAGACTAAAGTGGGTACCCGCGAGTCGACCCACGGCTGAAATTTGCCGACCCGACCCAACCCAACCCAACCCGTGGGTACCCACGACCACCACCCACCCCTGGTCTAAACACACACGAACTACACACGCCGTTGAACGTTTCTCGTCGCACGGTGACAAAACGGTCGGCCGATCTTTTGTAAACATTGCTATACGCTGGCCTAAGCTGTGCGGTAAAGGTGTCATATTCTCAGAAACGAATATAGTGCATAATAAAGGTATAATTATGTACAATATCAAAGTTAATACCTAATCGGAATATAAACCACGGCTGAAATAATGGTCAGAAAAAAAATCAATTTTCGTGTTTTTTCGAATTTTTCGTTATTAAATTATGACGGTATTAGTTCTGTATTGAAAATTTGGACCTTCCGTCTCACTAACTTCATAATTGTCCACTGGGCCCGGTTTCATAAACAATGAATAGCGATTCATTAGTAACACTGATGCAACATAGAAAATGGAGTATATATAACTTTGCGCTTACACACTATTTTTGCTAGAAATTTTTTTTCACAGGTTGTCAATATGTTGCATAACGTGTGGTTGAAATCGCGAAAAAGTCGCGTTATCCAGTGAAAAATATAGCTAACTTAAAGTCATTCATTAGTTGCAAATATTAGTGATTTTTTTCAAGCCACTAATATTTACTAATATTTGGGACTAATGAATGAGTTTGACTTAGCTAGACTTTTGACTGCATCAAGTAAACGTAACCAAATTTTACCCACACATTAACTAACATATTGGCGTTATGTCGTGAAAGTTTCAAACAGAAACGTTACTTAAACCCAACGTTATAACTCGTTTTCTGGCTTTCACCAGTGTTACTAATGAATCGCAAGGGATCTTTTATGAAACCGGGCCCTGGTGACTATTCAATGTTTATTTTGCTTCATTTGGACAAGAAACGGTAAGGAACGGCAGAAACTGTTTTCCACTAGCTTTTTCAGTACCCAACCCTGATCTAAACACCTGATAATCACAATGCAGGAAGTTGAATCTATAACATAACATAACATAACACTTTCGCCTAGTTATTACCAGTTTAAATTACGCTTATCGTTTTTCCTTTTCAGCAAGAATTTAAAGCAGATCGACCTTGACAGATTCGTAATAAAACCCCAGTTTTAATCTACAGTAAGACAGCACAGTTTATACTAAAAACTATATACACTCAATAAATCAGTACGAAAAACCATTTCATTAATTTTGCTTTCTGCAAAAAAGCAATAAATTCAGCAAAAATTAACAACCTTGCCGCCAAACTATTACAGTAACCGTAATAGGGCAAACCCAATTTTTCTGGACCCCCTTCAGAGAAGTGTTCAAGGATGTAACAAAGGAACATCTATAATTAATGATTTGACGAATGAGCAGAGATTCATTAGTTCCTTATCTCTGCTCACAGGGATCACGTTTGATCATGATCTCCTGTGGAGGAATCAAGATTAAGCAAAACTGAAGCTCTCTAAATTTTTTCTGCTTTAGACTTTTTACATAGCTGTTACTGGTGATAATTGGCTAAGCTAAAAACTGACGTTGACAAGTTTATTTAAATTGTATGTTGGCTTTAAAAAAGATTGTGCCGCGTTTTATATTCGAAGAATATCCTCAGCACAGCAAGAACGTCGCAACGGAATCTGTCCAAATTAAGCTTAACCTTACTCGCAAAACGTGCTTGTTTGTCGTGTACGACGAGTTTTATCCTTTGCGAAAAGTGACGAACGCGACTGAAATATGACCAACAAAACGTGGCCACTGCTTAATCATGCCATAATGCAAGACATTAGAGCTCACTAAATAGCAGTGTTATCTTCCCACAAAATGTTGAGGTACCGTCTATAAGTTTTCAATTTTTACCGCATCATCCATACCATGAGAACATACGTAAGAAATGACGTAATCTCCATGTTGCCTCAAAAAACCCACTCGTTTTCGCTCCATGCGTTCGTGTACAATAAATACGTATATAATGTAACCGGCAGCAATTTGAATCCCCCCAGAGTTATTATTCGCATTATTTTTTCTACCCTTTGTTCGTTTGTGAAAGTGCCAACAAATCTCTTTTGATGGAAATTGTAAAAAATTCATTTTCGCAATTTTGTTTCTAAAAACATCCACACACAAACACTGCATGCACACATACGTGCAATGCATACAATACACATGGACAGTGCATGAGTATTGCCGAATTGCATGTAACGTGTGGGGCTGTTAAAGTTTGCCCCACTGCCCTACATACGGACTGCATAAAAACAAAAATTGCGAAAACTCGTAAAAAAACTACCATACAGTCACATGTAAATCATGTCTACTGTTTGTATAGTGGCGTATGCTAAACGTGTGTCCACGTGCACATAGACGTATATGAATACATGGCGGGAATATATACTTGCTAAAAAAAGTTCCGGTGTGACGTAAAAAGATCATGTGATGTGACTTTGCTACCTCACACAAGACAAAGGTCCATTCCTTTACCGGAGTTTTAGTCAGACTAACCGGTTTAAAAATCACGTTTAAATATGCTATTCCTAAACCTTCGGACTAAATGGACCTAATTGTTTATAGCACTGATTTTCTGATCGGATTTACGGACTTGACGACGTAAGCTAATGTTAAGCGCGCATGTCAAAATCTTTTTATCTACTGGTATGCAGTTTGGTAAAGAGTTACCGTATATATACCTAAGCAAGGGCACATAATAGGATAATACATCCTATTATATATTTACTCTTGACACAACCTATAAGAGTGACATACTATTATGACCTCTTGATGGTACAAAACCACAGCAAAAGCCACTGAACATTGTGAACATACGTAACTAACCATTATATATACCTTCAGTGCCTTCGGCATAATGATACTTTTGTGCTTATTACAATTACTAGAAGAGACAACATGCAAATATATACGTGTTTGAATGTCTCTCTCTACTATCTCTCTGTCTCATACTATGTTTCGGTTGTAGATTGAATAGTGAACAAATCATTACCGTCGATTAACGCTCTTAGGACCGCATTTCAGTTATAAACGCTCAAAGTCTAAAAAGCGTAACACCATCTCTCAAGAATAATACCAAGTGTCTCACTCTTGTAGAAGTCTTCTTCTTAAGAGTGAGACACTGCTATGCAGTCTTGATAATACATACATACGTACTCTTCATTGCTGTATTCAATGGTATTCATTCCGTTCCTCGATGTTGTTTTGTGTCATGTCATAAGAACAATGTCACTGAATACAAAGACCTAAAGTTCGGGTGAAAACATTCGCACATCAGCTGACTAAAAATTTTGGGATCAATGATTGAGCCATTATTCTGACCAAATAGCTTTGTATGTGTTCGTTATACCTATAAAATACAGTCTTTTGCTTAGAATACCAAACATTCATCCATAGGGACAAACGACAGAGACATTTAAAAAAACCAAATCAAAAATCGAATGAAAGAATAAAAAAACAAATCAAAATAAAATGCAAGAAGCTTTGTCTAAAAGGTGCGTATTGCTCTTACCAAGAGTAAATAATAGTGTTTCACACTTATAGAAGAAGACTGACACACTATTATATCTTATAGAAGAAGAGTGAGACACAATTATGTACTCTTGCTCTTACCGCTTTCCTCCGACGGGCAGCGGCTCAGTGGTGACCACTGGCTCCCCCGATTCCCCGCCGAACGTGCTCCCCACCTGGCTCGCATCCACCTGGCTCACTTCCATCGGCTCATGTCATGTTCGCAATTAAGAGTATATCAAGAGTATGTACAGTAATGGCTCCAATGGCTCACTACATTGCAATAATAATGGGTGGAAGGGAGTAATGTCAGTTGGTCACGAGCATTTTGGGTGGATTTGGGGGGCAGCTGAAATAAGAACATATAATATAATTAGAGAACATATATAGTTGTGGGCAAGAGTACATAATAGGATATAGTATATACTATATGAACTCTTAAATAGTACAGATAATCTTGTAAACTTAAAACACTAATGAACTTTCATGTTTCATACATTAAATCTCAAACCTAACGTGTGAATAAATCGCTAAACCTTTAAATCTTAAACAGTTTTGAAACCTCAAACAATGGTAAGATTAAGGATAAAAGTAGATTTTTGGAATCATGTTTGATCCGCCAAAAAATAGTGAAAAAAGCCAAGAAACCACGCCACAAAGTTATTCTGCTACGCGTGGTGTAAATTTTTCATAATTTTTCGGGCTGAACGGACATCCGGCTGCAAGTATGAATCGATCCTAAACACAGATGTACATAGGGCATTCCTAAATTTGACCTCAGATTTGACTCATTGGGCCAGTGCCCGCTTATATACTTGGTGATGAGAAAAAGGTGCCCGAAAACTCACAATTTGCCCTAGATCGCTTCAAAATGAGCAAAAAGCAAAAAATCGCAAAAAGTATAGAAATTTGGCTAAAAATTTCCCCTTTCAGGCGAAAATTAGAATTTTAAACAACCGCCGTTAAATTCTTTTTCGGCAAATCCGGGACAGGTCCACTCAAACTGAGACCTAGTGTGCATGTATCATCCTAAATCGGGCAATCGACGAATATAAGCCTTTATATATCACCCCGCTGTAGCTGACAGTTTCTGACGTCATGCTGACTCAACCATTGACCCAATTTCGCACCTCCTCTAATTTCGAAACTAAATTCTTTTTCATTTCTAACTGTTGCGCAATATGTCGACAATTATTCTGAATGTCCGGTTTATAACTTGAACTTGTGATGTGTATCAAAACCAATTACAAGTACAGTACTGTGCAAAAAAAGTTCCCTGTTCGTCGGCGTACGACGAGCTGCGTCGTTCGCGAAAAGTGACGAACGGTGGCCGGAAAATACGAACAAAAAATTTTTTCAAAAATTTTTTAAAAAGTGCTCCAAAACACATTTTCACTGTAAAAAAGTGAAAAATTGAAAAATTTTTGTTCGTCACTTTCCGGCCACTGTTCGTCACTTTTCGCGAACGACGAAGCTCGTCGTACGCCGACGAACAGGGAACTTTTTTTTGCAGAGTACTGTATGTAAAGTCGTATACGTGTAAGGGGGTGCGGGAAGGGGGGGGGCAAATCGAGGGTGCAGGGGGCAGGGGGAGGGTCCCGAAAATCTGGGCAAAATATGGCAAAAAGGCACTTTGTTCAAAAATTGAGTAAAATTTCGGGTATTTTTGGTCGATCAGTGGGGGAGGTTCCCCAAGCCCAAGTTGGAAATATCGAATCAATTAATCAGACAATAAAGTCGCGCGACGCGCATATTCAAGTTCGTGCAATCTTTAGCAAGCAAGTATTAGAGGTTCGACTTTGGGTCCCACCAGGTTGCCGACCGGTAACTAAACTATAATAGGCTTGACTCACGGCGCCGTACAGTGGTGCGAAAGGGCTCATAGACAAAAAAGGACACCAAATTCGCATTCCGGAGCTCAAATTACCCTTACGGACATCAAAATGCCAATTTTAGAAAATTGACCGCTAATAATCCCATGACGTATATACCTGGACCCCGCAGCTGGAGCAGGTTGAAGGAGCAGGGGGGTCCACAATGGTCTTCTTGAAGAAAAATAGACCCCAGATTCGTATTCAGAGGGTCAAATTACCTTCCAAATTTGAACTGTGACATCAAAATCGCAGTTTCAAAAATTGACCCCATCTAACCCTGTGGTCGAGGCCCAGGGGTCTTGGGGGAAGGGAAGGGTGAGAGTGCCCTACAGAACGCAGCTTTATCCTCAGCTGCGTCTCTAGAGCGCCAGATTACCACTACAAACTAATAAACTCGAAAATTTAGAACCGAATCGAGAAAGCACCCAGATGGGGTGCCTTTTGGGCAGTAGTGGAGTCCAGGGGGTCACAGCCACAAATGAAGCCCGGATCTGAAATTAGGGACCAAGATTAACCTTAGTACCAAAATTCTAGCCAAATCCATAGTCAATTCATAGTTGTTTCTGTTGTTTGTCCACTGACGAAATTTAAAAAAATGACGAAAAACTCAATGTTGCATTTTTTTACAATTTACTGGCGAAATGGGCAAACGATTTTATGTATGAAGCGGTCTTTTGTGAAAAAACTCATTATTGCAGCTTATTATCATTGAGTTAGACAAAACTGTTGAAACGTGTAACCAAAGTTAACTTCCTTGTCCCAAAAACATGAATTAGAAAATGACTCTGCAAAAGTTCATCATGCTTCAACAAAGAAGAAACAACAAGATTCGTTAATACGACGCGCCTACCTAACATACCCCTTAAGGTGGCGCTCCGAATAACTGACTTTGGGCGATAAAATTTTTCGCTGGTTAACTCAAGAAGAAAAGGTGTTTAAAATCAAAGTAGCTTTCATTTGATGTATATAACGTCAAATTTTGATTAACTTGAAATTTCAACCAATTTTTAAATGGGAAAAAATCTTTAAATCGATATACCAAAAAATTCTATATGGCTTTTGGTACTTTTTAAAACAGTTTTGTATAGCGAATTGCTAGGTGCAACTGTTTAAAAAGTCGTATGTGTAGGCAAACCTTTCACAAAAAATTTCTAAAATACGTTGACCAATATTGACAAAAAACACTATTTTTCTAATTAATTTTTCGTTAGCTCTTTTTTGGCTTCTGAAACATTTCTCAACGGATTTTAGTACAGAAAAATTAGCTCTATTTTTTGGAAAATACGTATGTCATGTGTAGGCAAACTTCAGGTTTCTGAACTTGGGCTATGGTGCTCATGTTCTTAAGATTACTCTCAGCTGCAAAAGCCGATTCGACTGAAACTTAACAAACGGTTAGAACAGACATATATGGAGACACCGCACTTCTTGAATTGTAATTATTATGATTTGCTTCAATACTATAGTCCTTTAAAGACGTCACTTTTCATAAAAAATAAAATAACTAATAATTTACCGCTACTAACTAAAATTCGGCAAAAATGGTGCCTCGGCAAGATAATTGTCTTCAATTTAAGCCATTGATTGTTAAATTTGGTTAAGGCACCGCTGAGCTACGTCATTTCAAAAATTAGACAAATTTTGCAAAATTTCAATTTTCATGTCGTCATAAAATTCGCTAAAGTGCTATCAGAGCTCTCAAACTTTGCAAAAATACTTGCCTGGTGTGTGTTTTTGTTGCGCCTAAGGAGAAGCTTCGTATCAGCAAGAAAAGAAAAATTATATCAATTTCATGTATTGGAAGTTACTCAGAGCGCTTCCTTAAGGGGGTTACGCTTCCGTAAGGCTACCTGTATAAGTGAAAATTTTAGGTTCTCCGACTCGCTTCAAATTTGCACACAATGTAGCCCCATGGAAGGCGCATCGCAGATGTAACAAACTGGAACCAGTGCTTTTGCCAATTTTTTACTAGGGGCGCCCGAAAATTCAATTTTACGTGTAAATCATAGGCCCAAAGAAAAGTTTTTTTGTGCTCACAAAGCGTTCCTTTACTCGAAATTTTTGTTTAATACTGACGAAGCTGATTTTTACATGATTCGATAGCCTAATGTCATATCTCAACCTCTATGATCCATTTTTTTAAATTTTTGCCCATGGCCTGAGCAGTGACGCCAAATGTAAAATCACTCAAATTTGGCGGGCCCAAAAAACGGCCAGTTTTTCACATTTCGCCCTCGATTTTAGAATTGAAAATACATATCGCAAATCCGCATCAAACGATTTTGCGCATACATGTGAGCTACTACTATGCCAAGTTTCAGCTTGATTGGCTTAATGAGGTTTGTGTTGAAACTGTCCAACTAAGGGCTACTTTTAGGCTTTTTTGCGTGCTTTTGCCTATGTAAATACACTGACAAAGGCACCGAGCCAAAAGTGCACGTTCAAGCTTGATTGTTCTTATCTGAGGTTGCGGTACCTTGGGGGAGTAACATATGTGAAAATAAGCAAAATTGGAGAACTTTGATTTTTGACCTGGGTAGCCCTCCCCCTTAATAGGAAAGATTGGGAGTGGGGACGCAAAAATGTCCCCGTTGGATCCCCTTGAAAATCCACAGCCCAAACCGTGAAAAACAGGTTTTAAGGGTTAAGCCTGGCTCATACTTGTCCGCAAGCGTGTCCGATTGCCTGAAGAACATTTAGTAGTAGTTGACAGCCAATTTTTGGTATGTAAGCTAAACCAGCAGTTGTCTATAAATGTGCAAAAAAATCATCGTATCTCAAGTAGTTTTCTTGTGCTGGCTTGCGGACATGTTTTACACAAATACGGACAAGTATGAACTGAACTACCTACACATTACGCGCCTACCTACTTACTTACTAATTGATCCAACTGTACGCACTACATAGTCGTCTGCATGAAAATTATTGAATACAATTTGAATTAGAGGCTTTTGGGTAGTTGGGCATTTGTATCAGTTGGAGCAAGAGTATACAATAGCAAGAGTGCATAATGAGAAGAGTTGTACCACTCTTCCCATTGGCCGCTTGGCAGCGCGGTCCAAACGCGCCCCCCAAGTGCCCAAATGGGCACGATCTAAATTTAGAACCAAGCCATCAGCCAATCAGATTTGGTTCAGCCCGTAATCTCACGTTGTGGGTGGAGCTAAAAGGCAGCTCCAATCTGATTGGCTGATTTCGAAAAAGGGTACCATTTGGGTACGGGTCCAGTTTTTGTACGCGCAGATTTGGGCACACTGCGAACCAATCAGGTACGCTGCAGGGCCCATCTGAGTACCTTGCAGGACCCGTCTGGACCCTAGTACCCATCTGAGACCCATTTTGGCCACTAATGTGCAACGCATCTACCGCGCTGCCAAGATGGCCAATAGGAAGAGTGTCATACTATTCCCATTATGTACTCTTGATAGTATATAGTGTCTCACCATACGGCGCAGGTACAAACTTCTACGCGGGGCGGCGGGGTGCGGACTGCGGAGTGAGTAACTGTCCACCTTTGCCTTCGTCGGCTATTTTCAGGACAATCTGGGGAACGGGGGGTATGAGATGAGGCGAGGTCGGGGAATGATGAAGTTGTCTTCTGGGGGGGGGGGGTGTAAACCCCCCTACCTAAGCCCATATATGCGTCCCACTCTCCTATAAGAGTTAAACACTATTACGTACTCTTGGTTTGAGGCTGCTAATGTGCAACTGATCGACCTCCGTAGTCACGTGTTAGCTTGAGGATAAGGACTGAAGTCATACTCTTACTTCTTACATCTGCTCTTAACACTAAATACGTATGCACGCGTTGCTCATAAATGCGTCTAAATGCTGGTGTGACCGTGAGAGTTTACAAAAAAGGCTGTTAACATGGCAATAGACAGAGGGTGGGGAGATTACACAATGTATATATATGTATATATAATAAATATACATATACATAAATTTAGTAAGTGCATGCAAAATGTGTAGTACAAAACGTGACCCAGTAACCATTTAGTAGTTCAAAAATGAGCCCCGGGCAAGAGAAGCCAGTAGTTTGTACGTACGTAACAGGACGCTGCGAAGAAACTACTCGCAGCTGATTGGTGGAAATTTCGCGGTACGTACTTACGATAAATTATATTTCATAAACTTGATTGATTAGCGATTCTGACCAGCAAAAATATGGCACACGCAGACGAAAGTAACGATGGTAAAAAGTTGAATGAAAGTAAAATTTATTTGAAAGCAATATTCTAAAAGTAAGATTTATGAAAGTAATTTTCATTGAGTCAGAAGCTACATACACACTTGAATGTACAAGAAAATAAATTTATACTAAAACGAGTTTCCGTTCTAATTTCCTAATGGTACCTATGTCAAGAAAGGGAGGGGGGATTCTTACCGAAAGAACAACAGCATCATCATCAGAATGACCCAGGGGGGATTCGAACCACCCATCTCTGGATCTGCAGACCAGCGCTCTACCGTTGAGCTACTGGGCCGACAATGAGCTGTCGTAAATCCCTTTAAGTACTGTAGGGGGCCTATCTTACTTCACACCTAATTAAACCGGAAGGAATCTAAATCGATCCTAAAGTGGATCAAGTTCGTTTCCTTGGCAAAATTTCGTGGCATAAAGAAACGATCTCAAAAATAAAAAAATCAAGCACCAAGCAGTGGCAATATGTGATGCTAATAATAATAATAAGAGTGTACTATTGAATGCAAGCATTCTTTTACATAATTTTTTCTTCAAAAACAATGACAAAAATAATGACAAAAATTGATTACTAAAGTGCCATCACATTTCAATTTAAAAAATGTTCTGGAATTGAGTAAAAATCGTTATCCCAAATTACACATAATCTGACATCTGCCGTGAGTCAATAGGAGCAACCGAAGTTCGATGCGTGGATGCAAAACTAGAAATAACAGCCAATGCTAGAAAATATTTTTTCCGAAATATTTCACTGACTTACTTTTTTCAATTTCACACGAGAATGCATAGAAAATGACTAGGGGCATATAAGCGACTCGTGTACGTACAAAAATACACTGTAAACACACACATATATTTGGGTACTGTATAGAACGCGACAATTCAGGAATAGGGGGCAGCACACGTATGTATATACATGTATATAAGATGCTACATCTCACAATACAACAAAAGAGATAGCTTCAAGTTGCTTATATAGTCTATCAATGTTGAAATGTTCAACGAAAAGATTCCTGAAACATCAAACTAATAGGTTTTGCATTCCTGGTCCCGTATGTTTACCACAGTTCTATAGTATATAGAATGCCACAAGTACGCGTATATACCAGAATGGAAATAGTAAAAAACTGAATTCAAATACATAGTAGTACTTGCGCAAGAATATGGAACAAACTTTTCAATCAAACTAGTCTGGTAGTGTTGTAAAAAAAGTCTGCCAACTTCACCTGCAGTGGATTTATAGTGGCTGCTAAAAAGTAGCAATCAACCACAGACACGCACTACATTTAGGAATAAATTATATTGAGTATACTTGATTCATAATCAGTTGAATCAATAGAGTACATTCAGTGAAACGAACAACATAAAAATACTGTCACAACTATGGTAAAGATTGTGTTCACACTACAGACATTATGACGAATAGGCTAGTATCAGTGACAAACTTGTTATCAACAATACAACACAAAAGGATAATAAAGCTTTGGACAAAAACATGAACTTATTTCTTCTCACGGCTTCAGGCTTTGAGTTTGTTCAATTTGTTTTTACAAGGAGAAGGATATATATGCGTTTAAGAAATAGTTCTACATGAGTATAGACAAGAGTACATAATAGCGTCCCAGTCTATATTGAAGAAGAGTGAGACACTCTCCTTCCTGCCTGTAATCTAGCACAGGCAGATGCGCTGGTCGTTTTCAGGCCACATGTTGACGTTTTGTGCTCCGCTTCTGATTGGCCAGACGCCTGTGCACGTGCTCCAATCAGCACACAGGCGGCCTCACGTGCTCCAATCACTCAGGCAGACATTTCTTCTGTGGATGCTATGGTTACGCGACTGCTGCTCGGAACACACGTCTGGCCAATCAGAAGCGGAGCTCGCTTCTGATTGCCCAGCCACATGTTGCACAAAACGTCAACATGTGGCCTGAAAACGACCAGCGCATCTGCCTGTGCTAGAACACAGGCAGGAAGGAGAGTGTCTTACTCTTCTTCAATATAGAGTACTAGAGTGGGACGCTATTATGTACTCTTGTCTAAAGGAGTATATAAGTCTTGAAGACAAGTATGAACCGAGCTTAAGTGAGTTGCGTATAGTTTGAAAGGTCCTGAATATACATGTAACGGGGCCAAAATTTTGGGGGGGCCTCTCCGGCCAAATTTTGAGGACCCTCCTCTGATCGACCAAAAATACCTTAAATTTTGCAAAATTTTGTAAAAATTTAGCAAAAAAGGGCCTTTTTTCTAACTTTTGCCCAAATTTTGGGGACCCTCCCCCCGGCTCCTCGATTTTGGGTGGGGGAGGTCCCCCCGTCCCCCCTCATACATGGATGATCCTAAACTACTTACCGAACTGAAATTATTTAACATGGTGTAAATAACTAAATGGTGCATGGTGCATAACTAAAACTGAATACTACCACAAAGAGTACATAATAGCTTCTCTTATATAGAAGAGGGGGCCCCCGCCTCTTTTGGCAGGGGGCGGCTGGTGTTTTGCTTATTTTGCAACTTGCCACAGCGCGATTCATAAAACGAAAAAAAAAAAAAAAAAAAAAACCCAGATAAACAATACTACCACATATTGAACGTAATAAAAATGACAATTAAATATCGTCCGTAAATGACTATATTTGTTGCTCAAACGTTAATATCTACTTACCTCAAATCAAAACATAAACTTAGTCTTACTACTATAGTAAGTTAGCTACACACAGAGAATGAACCAAATCAGAACTGAATAAGAAACAAAACTAAATAAGAGAACATGACGAAAAGCCCTTAAGATTCAGAGGCTAAGAATAAAATGTTGGTACCTAGCAATGAAACTACAATAATAATCACACAATCACCTTGCATTACAATTGACGCATCTTCAATAAAAGGGTATTCACGTAAGGGTCAAAATAATGTAAATTGTCCAGTAGACATCATAAGTGCAAGAAGAATCTAAAAGTTGACGAAAAATGCCAAAAATAAAAATCCATAATTACATGTTCAACAAAAAAATGTAAAAAAACTCTGTCCAAAAACGGGAACTAACACAAACATGCTCACATATATACCGCTGGCATTCAGAAAACTTTATACAACTTTAAAATAAATTTTGCACATGCGAATACGTACGCAGAGCGAAGAAATTACGTAACATATATACATAAATATATACAATACTCGTGGATGCACATTACTGACACACATTTCAAACTATGCTCAGGACGACTTCAAAATTCGAGGGGGGTTTTCCGGACAAATTTTACCGGTTTCAGGTCGCCAAATAATCAAGAATTCACACAAATTTACCAGAAATTAAAGATTTGACCAGTTTTTGACGCATTTTTGAGGGTTCTTTCATAGCAAATCCCAGATTTACCCCCTGAAACTTTTGGGCAGTGACATAGTAGTGTGATTAAACATCATGTTACGTATGGACACGAAAAACTTGAAGTACGTCGTATCTCTCCCCACCGTCTTTTGCCTGGGACGAAAAAATACACGAAATAGCGCGCACAGTTGGAAAAAAGAAATCGACACTAGAAATACCATACAGACATTTTCAATGTGGTGCAAACGGTACCGTACCGTACAGAATCTTGATACTGTATAAACAATTAATAATTCTGTTCTAACTATTGGTATAGCCATGATAATAGGGTGCTATTCACAAACTAATGACGATAGCTGTTCTTAGGGTAAGGGGGCGGTCTCAAATAGTCTTAATTTTTATAGACTAAACTCTCTTATGTACTTCGGATTTGGGACAAAGTGTGAGTAGCTGTTCATACTTCGACTTCAGACTGAATGTCGGACCTACAGATGTATATAAACCCAGTCATTTGTCATTACAGTGTCTGAGACAACCAAACGAAGAAAATTATTTAACCACAACCATAATGGGAGTGTCAAAGGTCCAGTGACGCTGCTGACGGACCGATGCGACATCCAAATCTGGTGCTTTTAACGCCGGCGACTATTCTGGGAGGGTATTGGTTGAGCTTTGGCCAGTACTGTAGAAATGATAACAGCGCAAAAATTACTGGTAGGCTGCCCCTTTCCTTTTTGTAAGACCATCCCCATTATTGAGCCCTAGTAAATATATAACATCCCTACCCCAAGTCCGACGAAACAATAACCGTGTTCTGGAAGTCCTTTTTTTACCATGACTAAATACATAGCTCTTGTGTTGATTCCTAAATCTGGATCTGGAAAAAAGTTCACGCCGTTGGGGTCGGCCTGCCCAAGGGTTACTGGTTGCAACTCCGTTCATGTCGCGCCAAATTTGTCGCGGCATACCACCTGCCGCATTTGGCTCATTCCTTTCTCCTGGATCTGTACTGCCTTGGTGGCGACAGATCCACTCCGCCAGCGCCTGCTGGGGGGGTTCAGGGGGAGGTCGCCCTCCCCTTAGGACTTTCCCCTCACATCTCCTTCTGTGTCTGGCCGCGTTCGTTCTTGCCCCTTCCACCCCACAGATTGAACAGACCACCCTATCGCTTGATGTAGCCTGTGCCACCGACCGACAGGTTTTCACGTGGTTTTTCAGGTTCGCCTGTTGTTTGAAAGATTCGCTGCAACTGTTACACTGGAATGTGTTAGCCTCGGCCGCCCACCGGTGTTTCCGCTTCATATGCACCGCCAAGCCTGATTTCGACTTGCAGACTTGTCCGCAGTCCCCCCCAAGCACAAGTCCAACCCCCCGGTTGAGTCCGACTTTTCCATTGGCTTCGCTGCGTCCCGACTGTCACCGTTGCATTTTTTCCTTGGGTCTTTTCCCACTTCTGGATATGTTCCATTCTTTTGTTCACAATCACTCTCAATTTCCCCCGGTCCAGGGCTAGAGTATCGATCTCGTCCGGGTCGATGTTAGCTTCTTTTACCAGACGTCTCCAATAAGCTACTGTGTTCCGATGTTTCGCTCTGACGTGGGGCATATCTTCCAGTAATGGGCTCCATCCTAGGACGACTTGTTTCATTACTCTGGTGTTATCCATTCTCAGTATATGACCGATCCGTCGAAGCACTCTCCAACTTTTTTTCTGATTGAATCCACTCCCAATTCCGCACGGACATCCCACATGTTTTTCTGGTCTCTCTGCATCTGCTGTAGTGGGGGGCCATGTTTACTGCTCCAGATGTATCTGTAGGCCTTGTACGTCATATTTTTTTAGCTCCGAGGTGTGCCAAGTGCGACTATCGAACAGCAGAGCACTCTCCACACAAGCCTCCACGATCTTGGCTTGGCTGGATTTCGGGAGACGGCTGTGTTTCAGTCTCTTCTTGACAAGAAACCACCCGTAGGATGCTCTCTTCAGCCGCTGTTTCAGGTCTTCTTTCCATCCGAGCCAACAACCCAGCATGTGTATTCTTGAGCTGTCTTCACTGCCGAAATCGAGGACTTCCTGTCGTTATTTTTCTCTTCACAGCGGCTCATGATTTCTTTCATAGCCTCCACACCTCCATCGATTTCTGACCGGGTGCCCATGATGGTCGTATCATCGGCGAATAAGGAGCTCTTTATTCGGGTAGTGACTGTTTCTGAATGGTGGCTATCTGGACGTTTCTTGGGAGGGAAAGAAGAGCCTGGGATCCACTTCCACTGAATTCCCGGTTGGATACCGTTAATGTTAGCCCTTGCTTCCCGTTCTTTCTCCCCTTGCCTCATCACAGCCTGATGGTAGATATTAAACAGGATGGGTGAGGTTGGACACCCCTCCCGTAGTCCCCGTTGGGGCAGCCGTTGAGCTTATTTCTGCGCTCCCTCTCACCCTGTATTCGGTAGTCTCGTGAAGGTCTTGGATCATGTTCAGCATATTTCCCTTCAGGCCATATCTCATCAGTAGGTCCCACAGAGCAGGTTTGTTGATCCTCGGGTAGGCTTTCTGGAGATCTAGTAGTCTGGCTTGGGGGTCTTCTTGCGATTCACTGAAGGTACCGTTCCTTCTGGCCAAACATTTTCGTCTGTAAAGCTCGTGTTCTTGCATTCTCATGAAAATTTGGGTCGCATCAGCTGTAGACCGGCCGCCTCGAAACCCGTTTTGGTTTTCGTCCATCAGACCCAGTTCTTCGGTTCACCGTTTCAATCTCATCGCCAGAACCCGAGCTAGGATACGGCTAACTATCGGTAACAGGCAGACACCACGGTAGTTGTTTAGATCCTTCCGATCCCCTTCTTTGAGGAATTACCAGCCCGATTTTCGTGCTTTCTGGCCATTTGTCTGCTCTGTTTTGAAACATGAAACGGACCATATCGACGACTCCTTGTTTGACTGCGTCTGTCGCGTTCTTGATGTAAATCATTCTGACGCCGTCTTGGCCCGGGGCTGACTCTCGCATTTTGGACCATTCATACGTTACCTCTTCGTCTGATGGAGGGGCACTTATTTCCTGATAGGCCTCTCTGGCTCTCCTGGTCCTGCGGATATCAATCACCTCGCTTAGGGCGTTACTGATGCTTTCCGGATCCCTTTCGTATCTGTTTTTCGTGATCTTCTCGAAATGCTGTTTGTACTCGTCAGCCGAAAAGTGGTCGACCTTTGTAGCTTTGCTTCCCCTGCCGCCAATCTTCTTCAAAAGGCCATACATCGCTCCAGTATCCCCTCTTTTCTGCGCCAGGCTGCATTCATAGATCACATCGTCCCACCACTGTTTCTCCCACTGCTTCAGCTGACATTTATATCTTCTTCTGGCCTGACGCAGTTTTCTTTTCGCTTGCTCTAGACCCCTGCTGCCATTCCCGTTAAGCCCGGTTCATACTCGTCCTTAAGGACTGTCCTTGTCCCTAAGAAATGTCCCTGACCCTATGCGGGTTTGATTCATACTTTTCTGGTGTCCTTTTCCTTTTCCCTGTCCCTAAGCGGCGATTGATTCATACTTGTCCCTAAGCAGCTTAGGGAATGTCCTTAAGCAGCCATAAGGACTGTCCCTGTGTCCCTAAGCAATGTTGAGCAATGTTCTACTTTTTCCCTGTCCCTAAGCAACTCGGCCAATCAAAATACGGCAGTTACTACATGTGACACGAAGAACAGACAATCACGGACTATCTGGACTACTAGTGAAAGAATGTCGTGGGCTTGTGTTGCGGTATTAAGTCTATCATTATTTTTGGGTTATTTAACACATATTTGCGTAAAAAATATTTGGTTTTCAATTTTTATACCAACCCGAAATATACCAGAAGTTCATAAAGATGTTCTAGCGCCCAGTTTTCCATACCTTGGAAGTCGAGTGGTTATGATTTTTGCTTTTCAACCTATGGACCAGCGTTCGAATCCCATATTCGAAATTTTGAATTTTCTTTTTTTCAGCCTATAAATAGGGTTGATAACTTTTTCACGGTACTTTAAACAAAACGCAGATTATCCAATGACGTTTGAGCATTAGTTCATGTGAGAAAGAACTATTTCCTTGTCCTCAAGCAGTATGAATCAATCACCTTTAAGGACAGGGACAAGCAGTGGCGTAGCCAGAAAAAAATTTCGGGGGGGGAATGACTTTTCGATTTTTTTGAAATGTGTTAAAATGCACTTAATTGCAATTTTAACGCAAAAAACGACACATATTAGCATTTTTTCGGCCAAAAACATGCAGTGGGTAATTTTTTGATTTTTTGGCCAAATTTGGTCAATTGGAGACGTATCAAAATTTTTTTCCGGCCGGACCATAAAAACCAACGGGGGACCCTTGTGTAAAATTTCAGTCGGAAAAAATTTCGGGGGGGGGGAATTCCCCCCATTCCCCCCCTGGCTACGCCCCTGGAGACAAGGACATTCCCTATAGACCTTAGGGACATTTCTTAAGGACAGGGACAAAGCATGAGGACACAGGGACAAGGACACCTAGGGACAGGGACAAGGACAGCGCTTAAGGACAGTGACAACGCTTAGGGACGAGTATGAAACAGGCTTTAGTTTCCTGTTCCCGTCGTTTCTTTTCCAGAGCAGCCGCGATATCCCTCCTGTGTCTCTGACACGGTTCGTCTTCTCCCAGGAGCCAAGGAGCTATCGACGTCCTGTCCTTCACGCCGCAGGTTTTCTTTGCAACGTCCACCAAACCTTCAGCTAACGCGTCCCAGCCCTTGTTCCAGTATTCAAGATCCAGCCCCATTCCCGATTTGAATTACTCTTTTTTCTCTTCTTGTCTCAACAGTTCCCATTTAACGTTGGTGACTTTTCGTCGCGTGGCTGTATTATTCGGCCTGGTTTTCTTTAGGGCTTCACCGTTCAAGATCACTTTCTTTGGTCTGTGATCCGAGAAAACGTCGATAGCTTCGGTCTTGATAGCCTTCACCAGTGCTTGGCGTTGCTCAGCTCTGCCCATAAAGCCGTCTAGCTCAAACCACCGGCCCAAGGCCATGTGGTACCAGGTCCCTCTGTTTTTGTGGTCAGCAAAACTATTCAGCCACACAAGACCATTTTGTTCGCACCACCGTATCAGATCTTCTCCAGCTGTGTTCGTCCTTCTCATTCCGTTTTACCTCTAGCTTCACTTCGAGACTTTCCGTTTGCCGGGCCTATGGTGGCATTTCTGTCTCCTCCGATCAGGAGAATTTCCTGTCTGTTTTCCAGGGCCAGTTGTCCTTCCAGTTCGGTCCGAAATTTATCCATCGCCTCCTCTCCGTGGCCCCACAACGATTGGTAGATTGCTATTATCCGGATATTACCAATTTTTACAGCTGTCGTTCTTTCCCCCAGTTTTCTTTGCCCCCGATTTCAGCCATTTCTCCAAAGCCCTGCCATTAAGGGCCACTGCTGACAGAGTGGAGTGGATGACCGCCCACTGATGTTGATTTTCGCCGATCCATGTTATTCCTGGAGTCCTTGACGTTATTTCTGTCAAGAGCAATATGTTCCAACCCTTTTTTTCGCAGAACAGCAGCACTTCTTGAAGTCTGGCCTGGTTTGTCAATGAGGCCCTCTGCAGATTCCACGTGATCACTGTCTGGTTGTGGTTCGCCGGGAGGCTGTTCAACCAGTTGGTTTTCTTTGCTGCCGTCCGTTGTGCCTTCATCGCTTTCTTCCGTTCTCTTCGTTTTTCTTTCCCAAAAGCTGTTTTATCCCTTGTCCGTCCCACCCACCCCGCCAGTCCCTTCCCGGGCCGGGCCCGGATTAGGGTGGATGTCGGTGAGCAAATAAATCCACACTAGGTTGGTCACATGACGGAGTTGCAAACTTTCCTCCTCGGGGTTATTGCCCAACAGTTGTTTAAAGAGATGTCTACGGTGGCCGCCGTAGCCCGCTCCGATGCCACCAGAGGAGGCCGCCATGCGAATCCGGCTGCCTTCATCCATAACGCCTCTGGCTGGGGCCTGGTGTCTTCTTAGCCGTTCCGGACGTTCCTGCTCTCCACCGCGAAGAGGTGAGACACCGTGGGAGCGTTGATTCCTAAAGCCCGGATCATACTCGTTCTCATCCTTGTCCCTATCGTTTTGTCCTTAAAGCAATTCACGAAAAAACAGCAAGTTTAAATAAGCCAATATTTCGGGTGAAGGTAGTTGAGGTCACTTCCAGACCGTATACAAATAAGCAGTTCACACGCATTTGTCAATTTTTCACAGCAGCTGATTAAAATTTGTCCTTTTCACTGTCCCTGCGTCCTTAAGGACCAGTACGAATCTGGCTTAAGATGTGAACCATACTTGAAATTTTTGTTGGCCTTGTAGAGTTGTACCAATGGAGAAAACTATTCTTGAGCCGACGACCCTACAACTACGTTTCCTGGAGGTAAATATAGTGCCAGCCGGAAAAATAAACAAAAATTAGGTTCGTACAAAACTTTAGCTGACACGCATCCATAATCTACATTTTTGTCTCGATGGAGGCAGGGAGATAAAAAAGAGACTCCAAATAGACCTATTGAAAGCTTTCGACATGGTTAGCCATAACAAGCTCATTGGGGATCTGCACAATTCATCCCTACCGTCAGCAGTTGTACGATGGTTTTCGGCATACCTACATGGCAGACAATTTAAAGTTTCGTTCCGTGAAGCACTGTTATCTGCACGCAATGTACGGCGAGGCGTCCCACAAGGTGCAGTTACATCGCCAAAATTATTTAACTACTATCTCGCTCACCTGCCAGTACCTGCCCCGCCTGTTCAAATATGCCAATACGCAGATGACATCTCTATCTATTCTTCAAGTCCGTCAGTCCAAGTGTGCACCGACGCCATCAATATGTACACACCCAGTGTCGTGAACTTTTTCAACGAACGGGAATTAACTGTTTCGCCTGAAAAATCATCTGTTACGCTGTTTACTCCACAAAGTGCCCAAGCTACGATGAAACCCAGCATCATGCTAGCTGGCACTGAAGTAGCTCTGGAACGGTGCCCAAAAATTCTAGGTGTGCATCATGATACCATGTACACTTTCAGTCAGCATTGCAAACAGATAGCAGAAAAGGCGAAAACAAGAAACAATGTGTTGAAGGCCCTGGCTGGTACCACCTGGGGCCAACAGAAAGAGACTCTCTTGACAACATATAAGCTCATATGCAGAAGCCTGCTGGAGTACGCGGCGCCTATCTGGTCAACAACAATATCAAATACCAATAGGAAGAAAATCGAAAGCATTGAGCACGAAGCACTTCGAATATCTACGGGCTGTCACAAAATGTCAAGCATCGATCATCTGCATCAAGAAACTAAAGTTATTCCCATCCGCGACCACTGTGAGCTGAAGTCAATGCAGTATATTGTCAGTTGCCACTTGCCCGGTCATCCTGGCAGCAAACACCTCGACAGGCCGCCTCCACCTAGGACCATGAAACGTGATCTAAACTCACTGATCCCTAGTGTAAGGTCCAAAGTTTGTCTGCCACCCAACATGGATGTAACAGACTACAAGCATAACATCAAGATGCTCCACACAATATGCGTGTATAGGGTCATCAACAACTACAGGCACAACAAGGTTTTGCAGGCCCCAGTCCCAGAGGTGGATGTGAGTGAAATTTCGCTTCCACGCAGAACCAGATCGATTCTGGCTCAACTGAGATCCAGCTACTGCAACCAGCTGAGGGACTATCAACATCGTGTCGACCCTACAATACCTGATGCCTGTCCTAAATGCCAGACAGCTCCACAGACTGTAAATCACATATTTGAATGCCCGTGCGACAGTGGCGGATCTAGGAATTTTTCATGGGGGGGGGCTCGGACCCCGATAGGCCCCCTGACCAATAGGCCCCATTTTTTCGAGATTTTTCGGTCAAAAACAATGCTTATTTTCGACCACAGCAGCATCGAACCTGAAATTGGAGCTCAAAAAACCTAAAATTACGAAACGGTGCGCCGGCAAGGGTCCAGAACTACAGAAGCTAGCCAATCTGCAAATTTTCCGAAATTTTTTTGACATTAAATTTAGTAATTTACTGAAAATGTCATTATTGTAACAATAAAACTGCTAAAACGATGGTACAGTGTATTACGCAATTACAATTTAATTAGGTATATGAACATGCACATGCAAAATAAAAGCAAGGAACACTAAGCCAAAAACTTGCAGGGGTCTGGGGGCGGCAGCCCCCAGAAAAAAATTGGGAAATTTTTTTATTTTTACCTCAAATTTTGGTCAACTGGAGACGTCTTGGAAATTTTTTCCGGCCGGACTATAAAAATCAAAGGGGATATCTTTGTGTAAAATTTCAGTCCGAAAAAATTTCGGGGGGGGGGGAATTCCACCGCCCCGGCTACGCCCCTGCTTAGCAGTGTATTACGCAATCAAAAAATGTACAATGCACAAAAGCAAGGAAGAACAAGCCACAAGGTTGCAGAAACAAATTTGGGAAAAAAATTTATTTTTAGGCCGATTTGAGTTAATTGCGGACGTAAAATTCCAGCAAGACCATAAAATAATGGGGGGATCCTTGTGTAGAGTAAACGACAGGCTACAAGGGCCTAAATAGGCCCCAAACCAACATGGAAAGTGGGCCTATCTAGTCTACAGCAGGCTACAAGGTCCTAAATAGGCCCCAAAGCAACATGAAAAGTGGGCCGATCTAGTCTACAGCAGGCTACAAGGTATTAAATAGGCACCGAAGCAACATGAAAAGTGGGCCTATCTAGTCTACGACAGGTTACAAGGCGCTAAATAGGCCACAAAGCAACATGGAAAGTGGGCCTATCTAGTCTACAACAGGCTACAAGGGCCTAAATAGGCCCCAAAGCAACATGGAAAGTGGGCCTATCTAGTCTACGACAGGCTACAAGGTCCTAAATAGGCCCCAAACATGGAGAGGAGAGGGGCCTACCTAGTCCACAGCAGGCTACAACTACAGGGGCCTAAATGGGCCCAAAACCAACATAGAAAGGGGCCTAACTAGTACACAGAAGGCTAGAAGGGCCTAAATATGCCCCAAAGCCACAAGGAGAGGGGACTATCTAGTCCACAACAGGCTGCAAGGGCCTAAATAGGATTAAAACAAAACAACATGGAAACCGACCTACATGTGTGCGCAAGTCGGGGGCATATCGGCCCTTCGGCCCAAAGCTCGAGGCCCCTGACTGATAGGCCCCTCGACCCAATGGGGGGGGGGTTCACTTCCTTCGCTGCCCTCCCCCCGCCCCCCCCCCCCTACATTCTCTACCATTTCTTGGACATGTGATTTCTGAGGCAGGTGTAGCCCCAGACCCGACCAAACTTGAAGTAGACTAGATATGCCCACTTTTCATGTTGCTTTGGTGCCTATTTAATACCTTGTAGCCTGCTGTAGACTAGATCGGCCCACTTTTCATGTTGCTTTGGGGCCTATTTAGGACCTTGTAGCCTGCTGTAGACTAGATAGGCCCACTTTCCATGTTGGTTTGGAGCCTATTTAGGCCCTTGTAGCCTGTCGTTTACTCTACACAAGGATCCCCCCATATTTTTATTTTTTTCCCAAATTTGTTTCTGCAACCTTGTGGCTTGTTCTTCCTTGCTTTTGTGCATTGTGCATTTTTTGATTGCGTAATACACTGCTAAGCAGGGGCGTAGCCGGGGCGGTGGAATTCCCCCCCCCGAAATTTTTTCGGACTGAAATTTTACACAAAGCTATCCCCTTTGATTTTTATAGTCCGGCCGGAAAAAATTTCCAAAACGTCTCCAGTTGACCAAAATTTGAGGTAAAAATAAAAAAATTTCCCAATTTTTTTCTGGGGGCTGCCGCCCCCAGACCCCTGCAAGTTTTTGGCTTAGTGTTCCTTGCTTTTATTTTGCATGTGCATGTTCATATACCTAATTAAATTGTAATTGCGTAATACACTGTACCATCGTTTTAGCAGTTTTATTGTTACAAAAATGACATTTTCAGTAAATTACTAAATTTAATGTCAAAAAAATTTCGGAAAATTTGCAGATTGGCTAGCTTCTGTAGTTCTGGACCCTTGCCGGCGCACCGTTTCGTAATTTTAGGTTTTTTGAGCTCCAATTTCAGGTTCGATGCTGCTGTGGTCGAAAATGAGCATAGTTTTTGACCGAAAAATCGTTTTTTGCGTTAAAATAGCAATTGAGTGCATTTAGCTCATTTCGAAAAAATGGGGCCTATTGGTCAGGGGGCCTATCGGGGTCCGAGCCCCCCCCATGAAAAATTCCTAGATCCGCCACTGCTGCCATAGGGTGGTCTCGGTATTTCAGATGAAACTTGAAGTTTTCAAAATTTTTTAAAATCACGAAGATTTTTTTTACAATATGTAAGTTTCCAACCAAATAGAATTCCAAGCATGAAATGGTCACAACTGTCTGCTGCAGACATGTCAGTTCACCGGCATTCGTCAAACTGACTTCAAGTTTAAACTTTGTACATCAAGCTATTAGTTAAAGTTTGAGGTAGAAGGTTTGTCTGACTTAGCGATGTTGCATTTGTATGTGGAACCTCTCAAGCATATGTTAAACAGTAAAAATACTGACCATCATTTACCAAATAGTGCTAACCTCGTAGCTGATTTGTAATTAAAAATTTGCTGGCTGCTGCTACTTTACGAAGCGCGAATTGGGTGGCAGCTTAATTGAATTTCTTGAGCCCCAACCTCTCAACGCATGTCAAAACGTTAAGTATATGAAAAAAACCTAGGCACAACCAAAAGCTTTTTGGGCTATGGCGTGGTTGGGGCATCAAACCTGTCCCCCACATAACTGTGTCAGCGGGAGAAACTTTTCTGGTACGTGATGGTGCTCGCATCAGAACTTTTGACAGTAGCACCACTGCTCCAGCACGGACGATTCTAAGCTGGCACCTGAGTCAGACTGCCAAAATGCCAATGTGTGCAAGGCACTATAAAACACCCTATGGTATGCGAGGAAGTGTGCGAAACTTATTAAAAAATACAAAAAGTTGACAGAATAAATAATAGAAAAATAGTCCTATTCTTCGGGTCCGGCTGTCAATCACTTACTCTCATGCATCCGGTCGTTTACAATGTTACGTTTCTCGCAACGTCGCAAGTCATGCACTCATACAACCTAATGGTCACTTTTTTGTAACTTAATCACAAATTTTTTACATTTCAAAGAATCTCAAATTTT
>JASANF010014118.1:0-12666 GCA_030248245.1 Trissonchulus sp. WLG1_4
GCTAGCTTCTGATTTGTCATTTACATGTTTACTTAAACATGTGGGCTGAAAATGACGAATCCTTCTGCCTGCGCTAGAAGACAGGCAGGCTGAAGAGTGTCTCACTCTTCTTCCACATAGAGTGTGACACTATCATGTACTCTTGGTGTAAAGCAAGCCAGTCTGACGCTTAAACCAGACTAAGACGTTCTATTTCCACAAATATAAAACATAGTAACGAAAAAATCAACACGTATGTAGTAGGTTAGAATGTTGACCTTGGACTGCGTTTAGCAAGACTGGCTTTATGTGCATTCCGCTGTCTGTGTATGCAGGGTAGAGTTCTGCCACTAGCAAATTTTCCGGGCCGGGCCCGGGCCGGGCCGACTAGCGCGCTTCCGGCCCGGGGCCCGCTACAGGCCCGGCGGGCCGTAGCGGGCCTGACGGCCCGGGGCCCGCGGCCCGACCCGGAGCAGGCCCGGGGCCCGCGGGCCGGCCCGGAGCAGGCCCGGGGCCCGCGGGCCGGCCCGGAGCCCGCGGGCTGGCCCGGCACAGACTTCATCAAGTGAGAAAATGCATTGTGTGTGCGTCTGAGTGTAGTATAAGTGCCTGCGCACTTGTAAAAATCAATATATATGCAATGCAGTCAATTGCTGAAGCTCAAGACGGCCCTGGGCTTGCGGATTTCTAGGCCCGGCGGGCCGCCCACGGCCCGGGGCGCGGGGCCCGCTACGGCCCGGCGGGCCGTGCACGGCCCGGGGCCCGCAATTTTACGGGCCGGGGCCCGGAATTTTACGGGCCGGGCCCCGGGCCGGGCCCATTTCTAAAAAATCTCTCCGGGCCGGCCCGGCCCGGGCCCGGCCCGCGGCCCGCTACAGGCCCGGGCAGAACTCTAATGCAGGGGTCATGCTTGTCTTGTTCGCAAACACAATTATGATTAAGGATTTGAGTCATACTTTACAGCCGGTTCAGCCCGAGCAGAATATGTCCCTGCCGCCGCTAGCGGCGGCAGGAAAAAGGGTGAAATGTTGATAAAAAGTTCCAGCAAATTTTCAGCGATATGAAAAAAGCAAAAAGATACGATCACGAATAAGACGAGTATGAACCCTGGCTTTATACGGACACAACAATATGTTCCGGACAAGAGCACAGAATAGTGTCAATAAAATAAACAAGACTAACTTTTTCATAATGTTATAAATAAAAATAATATGTTAACAAACTAGCAATATAGCATGGCACCATTATTTTCTCTCTGGGCAATACTAATGGGATATTTCAAAATCCTCGGCATTAAATAAAAAAGGAGTTTCCGTTCCAATCACACCAAACATAATAAAAATATTCCTCACGGGAAAGAGTACCACGGACAATGATTAATTATGATAAACTAATTAGTTAATAATTAACTAATTTAACTGATTATCAAGCAAAGTTAATAAGCTCCCACCTAGCAGCGTTATGGAAGTAGGCGGAGCAAATGCACTTTCGCAGCACGTCCCAGTCCGAGCCGCAGGAGCGCAGACTGAGCTTGTTGGACTGCAGAATGTCGCTGAGCTGGGCCCTGATCTCGCGCACCTTGCGCAGGGCCTTGGAGTGCAGGAAGTGGTCAGTGCACCAGTGGTTGGAGAAGTTCTTGGAGCACCACTGTTGGTAGATGTTTAGCAAGCTCAGGTGGTCGCTCTCGGGCACCTGAAAAAATCAAACAACAAAATTAATTGCTAAACTTTGACAAAAAATAGTTGCACCACTTGAGAAAACGAAACATGTGATTTTGTTACGAAAAGAATAGATTTTTGGACTATCAAGAGTACAGCAAGTAGTCGCAGAAATAAAAATAAAGTGGCGCAACAAATTTTTTGTCAGACTTTAGTCAAAGCAAAATGAAAAAAATAGTGACATAGCAAACAATAAGATGGGGAGGTATGATGGGGACTCCAAAAAATCGAGAGGCCACTGGAGGGTCCCCAAAATTTGGACAAAATGGGTAAAAATGACACTTTTCCATCTAATATTTCGGCATTATAAAAATTCAGAAAATTTTTGGTCAATCGGGGTGGTGGAGGTTCATCAATTGACCATGTACACGGTTTGGTTACATGGTGTTTATGAAAACGTGCTTAAAATTTTCTAGCCACCATATAATGAGTAAAGTAACAGAAGTCTGTCTACCTGAAACTTTTCCCGTTTTGCGTCAATATCGTCCTGTGGACGACCCTTTGGTTTGAAGAAAATTGACGGCACCGAGAGCATGGAGACGACCGTGAGGATTTCCTCGCTGCAGCCCATCTGGCAGGCTGTGAGCAGCATTTTGGACAAACTCGGCTCCAGGGGCAACTCCACCATCTGACGACCCAGCTCCGTTAGTTCGCCTGAAAAGGACACCTTCAAGATCGGTTCATACTTACAGCCGCATGTCCGTTCAGCTGTCAAAATTATGAAAAAAATCACGCCACATGCTGATATTATTAAACATTATTAGTGGCGTGATCTTTCTTAATTTTGCCGGCTGAACGGGCATAGGACTGTAAGTTATGAATCGAGCCTACCTACGCCCGTTTTAAGCTTGTCCTGCTGAACACAGGGCCAAGGACACTTGACGGGTGGAACTGAAGAAAAATGTTTCAGTGAATTTTCCCCATATTATCAACTATACTTGACGCCAGCTTTGTTTCTTTCAACATTTTTGACTAAGTCTTTGAGTTTCTCAGAGATAATGAGATGGAAACAAAGATAAAATTAACCCAGTTGAACCAAATAACAACCATTATCAGCTTAAATAAACAATTTCGACTTTAGGTTTTTGAGCTGGAATAACAAACAACATTTGCATAAAAGCATAAAATTAAACTATTTCTCTACTATACTAAAATTTCTAATTAAAAATAGTTTACTTGGAAAAAAAAATTGCAGCAACTAATGAACACAGTACAGACTTTTACGACCAAATTCTATGTCTACAAAAAAAAGAGAGACTGGGACTGTTAATTCGTGAATAACGGTCATTTTTGTGCGAGTCTAAACTAGACTATGTCTATCCTACCAGTATGTTTTAGAGCGCCCAGAGTCCATAGCTGATACATGGAGTTGAGGATGTTTTCCTCGGGCGGTGGGTCCATGAAGTGAAACTTTAGCAGGTCATCGACGCCCAGGGATTTCAGCAGCAGAACCACGTTCGACAAATTGGTTCTGAAAAATCATACAATTAAAAATAGGATCAATAACACTCTCATGGCTATTCATTAACAGTTCAAGACTTGCATAGACATTGTTTTCATTTTTCACAGATTATAATTATTGTTACAATTAAATCCAATTTTACAACAAAATCTGGCGCACCAGTTGTCAGCAACGTGATCATGAATTGGGGTGAAACGAAAGTTGCAACGGATGTGTTGTGCCCCAATAAAACGTCGAAAGGTATTTTATTCAGCTTGAAGTTCTTCAATACCAGTTAACTTGCAACATGATTTATTTACAAATATTTTAGTCTGATAATAATGCATTACATACCAGAACAGATTTTTGGACTTTACTTTGATACCAACATTAGCTATATTTCTTTTATTATTTGGCATTTTTGGTAGGGAGAGTGGGCGAGAGGGTATCGAAATCCTCTCAGAAGAGAATGAGAATGGCATTGCTTTCTTTCACATTCACTTTCAAAATGGATAGTTTAACATATTGATTGACTTTTGACAAACAGCAACTACAATCTTGAATGACCTCCTGACCTCTGAATTTCGGGGACAGTGCCTGCCAACAGCTCTTCCTTGAACTGTCTCTCGGTGTAAAGTCGGAAGCACTGTCCAGGTCCCGTCCGGCCGGCTCGCCCCTTCCTCTGATTGGCACTGGCCTGACTCACCGGGAACACCTGCAGCGCGTCCATTCCGATGCGAGGATTGAAAACCTACAAAACGTAAACACAGATTTGCAAAGGAAAAACGAGCAGAAGGTGTCATAAATAAGAGTCGATACATGCTTACAGCCGTATGTCCGTCAGCCGGAAAAATTACGAAATAGTCACGCCACTAATAGTGTATAAAATCAGCCTGTGGCGTGCTTTTTTGTGGAATTTGACAGACTGGACGGACTATATAAGAACGAATTGACCAAAAATTTCGACGATGAGTGATGAAAGGGTTGTCGCTGTTCTAGCTAAAAGCACTACAGACTGGAGCACTTCATAAAAGCAAAGCAGAGGTAGCGGGCGCCGAAACTACAGCTATTTATGTCCAATTGGGATTCGGTCTTAAGACTTAAATTAGTAGTAGGTCTCAGTGTCTCACTCGTTCAATGAATGAATGAACAACTTGAGTAAACTTACTTTCCATTAGTTGATTGACGGTCGAAACAACATGTATGACGACTTACTACTTAACAACTAATGACTAGCCCGCTTTCATTAAGAATTCCAAGTCAACAAGTCTCATACTAGCTCCAAAAATCTTTCTAGTACCTTCAGTTTACAATATCCCGGATCAATCACGTATAGAATGCCATCCAAAGTAAGCGAAGTTTCGGCTATATTGGTAGCAACAACGCATTTGCGCATCCCATCGGGAGCTTTCATGAAAATGCGGGCCTGTAGATCTGCCGGTAATTGCGAGTAGACGGGCAGCACCGCCAAGGGGGGCGCTCCGTCCAACCCGGCCAATTTCTCGGTGATCAAGTCACATGTGGCCTCGATGTCCTCTTGGCCGGGCATGAAGATCAGAATATCGCCCGGGGAGCCGCCTGAAACAGAAAACCTAACTCTATAAAATAATTTCTTTCTAAAGATGAATAGAAGGGATATCAAAAATAACCCTTTTAGAAGACGACGAAGACGAACGAACCAATTTTTTAATCAGTATTCATCTGTCTGTTTGACGGGCAGCTTTTGAACCACCAGGCACAGGGCCTTTACTACAGTATTAAGGCAAAGCTGAAGGTGGACGCGGAAGGTGCAACTGTTTGACTATTGTGTAAGGGTGTCATACACAGATCTTTTGCGTTTATCAGCACTTGGCGATCAGCACTTTATAGCACTTGCCTCGAGTTCTGAGCCAATCAGATTAGAACATCGTCACGTGACCAGAGGGCTTCAATTTTTGAAGAATTGTTGTACCAGTTTGTTTTAGCCTAAGACTGAGCCTAAGCCTGAGCCTTAATAACTTCCTCAGTAAGTATACTATTCTTTTACCACCCTAATGCCAACTAATAAGTAAGCTTAGTAACAAGCTAGCTAAGATTCGATAATTCACAATAGTGACGCTAAAAAAATGCACTAGCTTCTCGAGCAAAAACTTTATGATTGTTCTCACAAGCCACCACAACAGTGAGCTTATCTCATATGATTAAACAAAACAGAGTAGCCAAATTCGACAGGCTACAACTGCACCTAAAACGCCTCAGCTCCTTGCCCGAAAAACTAGGTTCGACCCACAATAGGTTATAAAAAATTTGCACGCCCTCAGTCCTCTCCTCTCACCCAGATGAATGGTGACAGCCTGTTTGACGGCGGCATCAACGTAGTCTTCCTGGACGGCCTTGGCGTGAAACACGTCCACCGGAAAAGTTCGGCCGGGGATGTTGAACACGGGCACGTTCCCAAAAAAGTCCGCAAATCTATCCGCGTCCATTGTGGCCGAGGTGACAATCAGCTAAAGCAAAAACCACTACTGCATTCGCACCAGGGTTTGTTTGACATTTGCGAATGAGTTAAAAGTCAGCTGCTTAAAGTGTTTAGTCCGAACCTACGCAAAAACTATTAACAAAATATATTAACAACTATTTATTAAAAAATAAATTGTACGTTAGCGTGCGTAGCTTTGACTGAAATTCAGCGTATTAAAAAGTTAACTCAGTTTAATGCGAAGGTTTGGGATTTTTAAGCATGATTTTGAAAAAAATCTGATCGGACTAAATGCTGTTAGCATAAGTGACACTGCCATTGAAATGGCCGCTCTGAGTTTCGTCGACTACGTAAGGCTGCCCAAACACAATAAACACAAAAAACTAAGCCAAACTGTGCAACAGATACCCCATTTCACACTAACATATTTTGCCCACAATTCCTGCTCAAGCACAGAATCAGTAGATAACAAAAATCTATGAGCCTCTTTTGCCTAATTGTGAGAACCATACAAGGCGTGGGGGCTCACGAAGCAAAAATGCGTGAACAAGTAGCTCCGCCTCCCCTCTCCCGGAATTCGATAGCTGCCCACATATGATGAGGAGGAGGACCCTTATCAAAACTACCACAATTTATTTAAAAAAAGCATCCCCTCCTTATGCTAATAGGTGTATCTCCTCAAACCCAGCCGTCTCTACCTTCAAGTCCTGTCTCTTGGCCACCACCTCCCTGAGCAGGCCGAACAGCACGTCAGTGTTGAGCGATCGCTCGTGGGCCTCGTCCATGATGATGGCCGAGTACTGGTCCAGGTCGGGCTCGGACAAACACTCGCGCAACAAAATGCCGTCCGTCATGTACTTCACGATGGTCGCCGGGCCTGTGCAGTCCTCGAAACGAATCGCATAGCCCACCTGCAACAATAAGCCCTTTAGGCTGGGATACACAAAAGGTGTTCAACTTTAGACTCGGTCTAATACACCCCCCCCCCCCTCATAGGTCTAATGCAGAAATAGTGGGGCTGGGATTCACAAAATGTGTTTGACTTTAGACTCGTCTACCGCTACAAGAAGTCTAGACGATTGCTAAGTTAGGACTCATATTACACGACTGCTAAATTAGGAATAGGATTCACAAAAGGTGTGCAACTTTAGACTCGGTCTAATGCCACAATAAGCCTAGACGACTGCCGATTCACAAAACGTGTTTGAATTTAGACTCGGTCTAATGCCATAATAAGCATAGACGACTGCTAAGTTAGGATTCACAATTGATATTTAAATTTGGACTCGGCCTAATGAAATAATAAGCCTAGTGCCTAGACGACTGCTAAGTTTGAATTCATAAAAGGTGGTTAACTTGAGACTCAGTTTAATGCAACAATAAGACTAGTCGACTGTTAGGCTTGGATTCACAAAGATGCCTGACTCTGGACTAGGTCTAAAACGTCGCTTTAGACTGAAAAGAACGTCAATGAATGAATCATATGAATCAAGCGTGTTTAACTTTTAGAGCAGCTTGGTTGAGGTAGCGTTGAAAAAAAGGCTTTACAAATTTAAAAAAATGTGAAGTTTAAAAAAAGCCGCACACCTCTTGGCCAAGAGTGACACCCATTTCTTCTGAGACTCGCTTGGCAACGGACATGGCAGCCACTCGCCTGGGCTGCGTGCACCCGATCAGTCCGCTTCGGGAATAGCCCTCCTCGTGAAGATACTGAGTCAGCTGGGTTGTCTTGCCTGCAAAACAAATCAACACAAGTCTAAAACCCTTATTTTTACAAGCGTCAAGCCCATTCCGTCACAAAAATTAAAAATCTAGACATCTTGACAATTACACATGAATAAGGGTAGACTTATATACTTTGCAGCCACATCCGTTCAGCCGGAAAATAGCGAAACAGTCGCGTTAATAATAGTGAATGAGGTTAGATCGTTGCATTGATAATTTTGCCGGCTGAATGGATGTATAATACCTGCAAGTATGAATCGACCCTTAGCGTGGCTGATACAACATGCGGCTAAGAGTAAAAAATCAAGCCTAGCCAAAAAGTAAAAAAAACAAGTTCCTACCAGATCCCGTCTCTCCCACCACGATGACAATGGGATTATCGCGAATGATGGTCAGCAGCTGATTGCGACAGGCAAAAACTGGCAAAAATTCTCGCTGCTCTTTGAGACTTTTCTGCTGGGCAAATTCGCTGGCCGCCTGCTGGCCCATTGCGTCCGCCTCCGGCTTGTCTTCGTTCTGTCGCATGGCATCGGCAAATTTGTGACTGCTTTTGTAATCCTCCTCGCCCGGGGCTGAATCGCCGTCATCTGAAAAAAAGATGAAGAAAAAAGCTAGACTAAATGAAAACTTGTCCATTCACGGCCAAATTCGAATCAGGAAAGTTTAGGTTTAAACTTTTACTACTTTAAACATTCTTTTTTTCAATTCCATCTACAAGCAGGCTCTTCATTACTCTGGTCTCTTGTCACGTTTTCAAATTATTAAGACTTTTCTCCCGGTCTTCGAATCCTGACTGGGTTCTCTTTACTCCCAATACAAGCATAGGTTTTCGTACCAAAACCAAACTATCTAGTTTCAATTAATACCACACACACACACACACACACACACACACACACACACACACACACACACACACACACACACACACACACACACACACACACACCTTTCTGTTTGACGCCCATCAGTTCGCCTAGATTGGAGCCGGCCAGATTCCAGTGCTTTTCCTGACTCTTAATTTTGTCCTTTTGCTCTCGCCAATAGCGCACCATGGCCGATCCCTTCAGAGCATTGACTGCCATGTCGCTGGTGGGGTCTTTGACGGGGACCACGGGCTCTGGCTGGCGGGTGAACACAATGCGGCCGTCCAGGAAGGGCGGGACCAGATTGTGCACCAGAAGATGAACCTGAAAAGTGAAGCACCAGAAGGTGAACCTAAAGTGAAACCTCTCAAGCATTATGTAGACTGTTGCAATTATATACTTTTTTAATCATTACAGTTATCGTATCAGATCATCATCCTCATTATTAATCATTTTGAAAGTACATTATATCGTCCAACTTCGTCTAAATTTAAGTCAAGTCAAGTGGTTAAAGTAAACTTATGTTCATGTTGTGCTGCCACCAATATAGAACGTGAGCTTTCTTCATGAAGTACAATTATGTTTCGTGTTCTATTGACTCATCCCATACTTAGTGTGCCATTAATACTCTAATTAATTTATTAATACTAATCTACTCACTATTGAACCATCTTAATTTCCTATAATCTTTAGCTAACCCACCTAGTCCTTTAGGCGGTCACCATAAATACCCCACAAGCTAGTTTCAATCCACCACACAACCTAATCCTAACATAATCCACTTATTCCTATTAATCACCTAGCTAACCCGTTTCTCATCCTCTAGCATTTCGTCCAAATGTGACATGTCCACTTCGCCCGCCCGCTGAACCACACCCGACCTGAGCATGCGGTCATTTTCCCAGGCCGAGTTGTCCTTGTGAATCTGCCGCTGTCGGGCGCTCATTCGCTTGGCCTGTCCTTCCTGCATCTGGGCTTTCAGGGCCGCCTCCCGTTTGCGAGCGTACTCCTCGGTCACCCCGCCCCACAGGCCCTGGCCTCCGTCGTTCGCGTCCAAGTCCAAGCTGAAATTATAGCAATAATATAATATTAAGCAATTAGTCGGCTGATTCAGACTGTTTCAATAAGCTCGGTCTTACAGACAAGACCCCCCGGTCAAATATTGACACTGAAGACAGTGTAGAGTTCGCTCACAGATCTTTAACTTATTGTCGTACCGCAAATGCCAGAGACACAAAATATGTGATTTTTAACTGCAAAAGGCTCGCAGTCGGACACACAACTCTTCTGACTCTGACATACGGACAGACAAGGTCTGAATCATATATGATGGGGGAAAGGGGGGCGGGGCAAAATCGAGGGGCCGGAGGGGACCGGCCTGAAAATTTGGGCAAAAAATAGTACAAATGGCACTTTTTGGGATAATTTTACAAAATTTATGGCAGTTTTTGTCGATCAGGGTGGGGGAATGTCCCCATAACTTGGCCGGAAAGCCCATACATGTAACGGGGTCAAAAATTTGTCACACCTACCCCTCGTCATTGTGGTACCACAGCCTGTCCACCTTGCGTTCCTCCTCTCGCCACCTTTCCTCCTCCCTCCCGGTTCAGGAACCGTATGGTACTTCCCTTCCGGTCTTCCTGGTGCCGTCTGGCCTCACGCTCGCGGTCGGCCCGCTCGCGACGCTCTCGATCGCTCCTGAAAAAAAATAAACAAAAATAATTCATTAGACTGATTAACTTAATTTATAGCTTATATATTCTTAATTTATAGCTGATTATATTGGAAATTCTAGAGCATTATAGTTGACCTTGACAGCAGTAGATATTAAAAGAACAGGGCTGCAATTAATAGCTTATAAGATCAATGACATCACATCATACTATAGTTAAACAAAGAGTACATAATAGTGTCTCACCTTTATAGAAGAAGGGTGAGACACTCTCCTTTCTGCCTGTGTTATAGTGCAGGCAGATGCGCTGGTCGCTTTGAAGCCACATGTTGCCGTTTTATGCAACATGTGGCTTGCCAATCAGAAGCGAGCTCCGCTTCTGATTGGCTAGACGCGTGCTCCGAGCAGCAGTCAAGTAACCATAGTAACCACAGAAGACATGTCTGTCTGATGCTGATTGGAGCACGTGAGGCCGCCTGCGTGCTGATTGGAGCACGTGCACAGGCGTCTGGCCAATCAGAAGCGGAGCTCGCTTCTGCTTGGCTAGCCACATGTTGCATAAAACGGCAACATGTGGCTTCAAAACGACCAGCGCATCTGCCTATTCTATGAAGAGTGAGACACTATTATGTACTCTTGGTTAAACTATTGTTAGTTAAACTTTGAACATTAAAAAGTGATTAAAAAAAGATAAAAAGATAGATACAAGATAAAAAGTAGCCCACAGACAACAACGCGCTTATGCTTAGGAAACTACAAAAGCTTCTAAAAACAATGCTCAAAACTAACACATCCGTCTGCTTACAAAAAGTGTCACACTTTCACACGTCTACTTTCTCAATTTATAACATTCATCAGCAACACTCATACCAGTAGACACTCCTGAGGCTTCTGTCCGGCCCCCTCTGCCCACCGTGACGCGGAGTCCAAGGCTTGGGCGTGGGATAATCCCACTCACTTTTGCGCCCGCCCCCTTCTCTCCGTCTCAGGGGTTCGTCTTCGTCCCACGGGACCTTGGATGGCGTATCGGGCACTTTGAACAACGGTGTGGCTGTTTCCTGCAATTCAGAAATAACTACATAAATAATAACAGCAGTGGCCAGAATAGTAGAAAAAATTTTGTGGAGAGAAGACTTTTCGATTTTTTAAACGTGTTAAAATGCACTTCAGCGCAAAAACGACATATACGTTGACATTAGCATGTTTCATTCAAAACTAACCCAAAGTTTTTGACCAGAGTGGCATGAAAGTGAAATTGGAACTCAAAACACCAAAAAACCTTTCCCTGATTACCCAAGTCCGACATTAAAAGTTTTTTATTTCAGAATTTCGACAAATATATACACAAAACACTTAGGATAAAAATTATATAGTCTACTTTGTATAATCCGTAGAAAAGCCGACTTGGATCCAACCATCAGATTGTCCAGATCTCGCTTATTCAGTAATCGCTTAATAAAATAAAATAATTACAATTCAAAATTAAATAATTATTTATAAATCAATTTGGTTATTTAATTAAGTATATAATTTATAAAAATACTCACTTGTGCTGATCGATCAGTGTCTCGATCTGATCGGCGAGATCTGTCGGACTCTTTCCGTCGTTTCGAATCCTTCCTATCTCTCTCTTCCGGACTTCGCCGCCAGTCACGTTTACGATCACGTCCAAATCGCCTCTCAGGAGTTCTGCAACATTAAAAAAAGAAATGATATAAAGTCCCCCAAAATTGAGAAAAAAACGAAACAAGCTATACCTTCAATACTTCTAGATCGGAATCGTTAAGTCGTATATGACCAAAAGTCATAAAAGTCATATGCCAAAAAGCACCATTTTCTTCTTACTCATGACTAGCTGGCGAAATGAGAAAGAAACTAGTTTACTTACTTTGACCTCCTCGGTTTTCCATCAGCAGACGAGGAAGTAGCAATACCTCTCTTATCCGCACGAACCTTCTCAGTATATATATACGCATTTGTTTCTTAAAAAAGTTGTACCTGGAAACGTACCGCTTGATATTGTCTCGGACGCTGTCTCTCACGCCGGAACCGGGAGTGTCATCCGGCTTTGCCCGATAAGTTCTAGCCTTGTTTTCAGCCTCTTTGGCCAAGGCCAATTTATCCAGACCAAGCAAGGACGCGCGCGGACTGTTAGTTGTGGAAGATTTAGCCTTGGATGATTTTTTAATGACCAGCCCTCCGGCGCCTCCGCCACTCCCTGGCAGTCGGTACAGATTCGCATCCTCTTGTTTGTTGCGATCATCATCAAAGTCAACTGGCATTCTGTAAAAAAGTGAACGTGCATCAGACTAGGAGACACATAGCATTCGGTCTAGTATATATATCTAGACAAATTTCGACTTATTTTTCGCTTGACAGTGTGAGATTCCGCCTTGCCCTTAATTATCCGCTTCCGCACACCGTCAGAAAAAATGGGCCAAATTCACCAAAAACGTCCAATTTTTGACCAAATTCTAACTTGGCCTGAATTTAGGCTTGGGCTTAGTATGGGGCTTAGGCTTAGGTTCAGTATCAGGCTTAGGCTTAGGTTCAGGCTTCGGCTCATGAGGTACCAAAAAATCGGAATTTTTAGAAACAATCCTTCCAGCTTAGCCTAGAGAATCCTGCAAGCTAAGCTTAGACATACTTCAAAACATCATCACGCACTCAAACTATCCAAAAACAAAGATTATATGTAGCTCTGAAAATCCAAATTTTTGGATAGGGGTTCTATTACAAACAATGCTTCCCTTGAGCTGCTCTACTACAAAAAATAGGTCCACTATTTTCGAAAAAACGCAAATTAA